>BSBK01000615.1:5545000-5557500 GCA_027943335.1 Chamaecyparis obtusa | reverse complement strand
GCCCTTTCAGGCGGGTGGTAGGCCAAGCATGTAATTTTGGCATTAAGAATCCATAAAATATAACCATTTCTTTGCAAACCCTGATGAAAGTTGAATAGTACGGATTGGTATAGATAAAGGGGCATGAAATTATGAGACCAAAATTTTTCCTTATGAAACTTCTTTCATTTTCATTTGGTTTCATGTGTTGATCAATCATAGTTTGAAAGTTAGAGTTTTTAGTCTCACTGCCTGGTTTGTAGGCTTAAAATTAGGGTTTCAATTGAGATTGAGTGTTCTACTCGATTCCACCATGGGAATCTAATGCACCTTTGTGGAATTCAAGATTTGTTTATGTACTTTGAGAATATACAGGTTAGGAGTGGTAACTTGTAGGGGGATGGATTTTGCATGATGCCTAGGTGTACATCTCTATGTGTGCACCTCCAAGTGACTGAGTACAGTCATCACAATTATTGATTGGGGATTCAACAAGACCTCTAATTCAAGATATAAGGTCCTTATGTATGCCCTCAAATTTTCCCATTATTGGTTTGGGCATTTTTTCAAAGTAAATAGCACTTGTAGTGCAATTGCAGACCTAATTAAGCCTAATTATTGTGCCTAGACTGGATACTTTCCTATCTTCCTTTCAGTTTCACACCTTGGTGCTTGGATATGATCCTTTAGGGAAAAAAGGGTATCAAAATATCAAATTTATTCATTATGTTGCATGGAAGTATTTTGGAATAAAACCAAAATCACTTCAAGGAAAGGCTACAAGCCTAAACCTGATTTTGTGAAGCAACTATGTCATATGGGTTTGTATTGAGTGAAAGAACCATTAGAACTATTAATTAATGACCTAAATAGACTAGATAATTGAGTATAGGTCACTCCTAGTCTTGCAAGACATTTCATGGGGAATTGTTCATAAATTGGGTTAGTGTACTTCATAGCCAATCTTGGTAATTGGTGTTTGGGACTTGGTGAGACCTAGTGAGTAGGTTTCCCTTGAGGTTTGGGGTTGTGATAACCTTTTTCCTTGTCCTTACTACACTTGTGATAGGTGTAGAGAACACTTCCCTTAAATTTGGGTGTATAGGGCTATTGCCTTATCATTTATCATTGTTTGAAGCTTCCTACTTCCTACTTTGCATCAAGTGGTATCAGGGCTATGTCTACTCCTAAAGATGAGGGTTACAAATAGTGAACTAGCAAATATGGTGAGAGAACAGAGGGTATAAAATGCAGCCCTAACCAAGAGGCTGCAAGAACTTGAGAGCAAGGTAGACAAGGGTAAAGAGAATGAATCTAGTAATGAAGAAGGGAGTGAAGAGGAGGAAGACACCCCTGATTAGGATATCCCTATAGACCAAAGATCCTTCATAAATGCCTTGAAATCCATGGGAAGTAGGACCATGGAAGAGAAGATGGACTTACCAGTTTTCAATGGTAAGATGAATGCAGATTTGGCCTTGGATTGGATAGAGGCAAAAACAAGCTTCTTTGAGTGTGAGGACATCCCTAAGAAGTAGAGAGTGAAGATGGCAAGATCCAAGTTGAAGGGAGCAACCCTAACTTGGTGGAACTTCATCCAAATAGAGAGGGTGAAGAATGGAAGAAGTATGATTAATTCATGGAAAAAGATGATAGCTCTAGTCAAGAAAACATAGGTACCTAAAGATTATGGGGTACAACTCCATAGGAGGAAGAAAAATCTAAAGCAGAAAGACATGGATGTAGGATCATACACTGAGGAGTTCCTAAAACTATGTATGAAGACAAATGTGGTAGAAAATGAAGAAGAAAAGCTATCAAAGTATATGAATGGTATTAAGGTGTCCATTCAAGAGGAACTTAGCCTACATTTCCCTACCATAGTAAACAATTACTATCAACATGGAACTCAAGGTAGAGGAGAAGTGGAAGAGAAAAAAAGAGTTTGGCAAGGGAAAGAGTAATGACAGTGGGCAAAAATTTAGAGGAAGAGGAACCTCTTGGAATAGAGGACAAAATAGTGGCAACAACAGCAAGACCCTTGACCAAGGAGACAAAGAAAATAGTGATTCAAGATCAAGAGGAAACTATAGAGGGAGGAGACATTTCAATAGAGGAAGAACAAACACAGGAAGAGGAAATGGACCCCTAAAGTGTTACTACCACAATCAGTTGGGACACCATGTGGGAAGATGCCCTGAGAAGAGAAATAATAACAATCAAGGTCAAAGAAGAGCACAACTCATTCAAGTAGATAAACAAGAAAACAATTTAGATGCAAGAGACTTAGAACTAGATGAAGGAGTATGTTTGATGATGAGACAAGTCTTTCTTCAAGTACCAAAAATCCAAGAACCTCCACAAAGAAAAAACCTCTTTAGGACAAAGATCAAATGCCACAGAAATGTATGTAATTTTCTCATAGATTATGGTTCAACTGAAAACTTGGTATCTAGTGAAATGGTTCAAAAACTAAATCTTCCTAAGAAGCCACATCCTTTCCCCTACCATGTCTCTTGGCTAACAAAAGGTCAACAAACCTTAGTAATTGAACAAGCATAGATAGAATTTTCAATTGAAAACTTTAAAGATAAAGTTCTTTGTGATGTTGTTGAAATGGCTGCCTCTCACATTCTTCTAGGAATGCTTGACAATATGATGTAGATGCCATACATCATTGTAGGAAGAATACCTACTCCATCACTAAAGAGGGAAAAACCTTCACCATGAAGCCCCTGCCTAACAATAAAATAGAGAAAGAACCTACTGTCTTCATGATGGGTGAAAAAGAAATGTTGAAAGTGTTGGAGGAACCTAAAACTGAAGCCTTTTTCCTAATCTCCAAACCCAAGGATAGTATAAGGTCTAATAAAAATAATCCTATGCCAAATGAAGTCAATAAATTACTTGAAAAATACAGTGATGTCACTGCTAGTGACCTACCCACAAGCCTCCCTCCCTTAAGAGATATTAGTCACCAAATTGACTTGATACCTAGTTCATCCCTACCTAATAAGGCCCCATACAAGATGACACCAATTTAGCATGAAGAGATTGCAAGGCAAGTCAGTGAACTGTTAGAGAAGGGACTCATTCAAAAAAGTCTCAGTCCTTGTGTTGTCCCATTAGTCTTAGCCCCTAAAAAGGATGGAAAATGGAGGTTATGTACTATTAGAAGAGCATTAAACAAAATAACTATAAGATATAGGTTCCCCATCCCAAGAATGGAGGACTTTCTTGATCAACTTGGCACTACTTGTTATTTTACAAAAAATGATTTAAAATCAGGCTATCACCAAATCAGGATAAAGCCAAGATATGAATGGAAGACAACATTTAAGACAACTGAAGGTTTTTTTGAGTGGCTTGTTATTCCATTTGGATTGAGTAATGATCCTAGTTCATTCATGAGACTCATGAATGAGATTTTAATTGTTTTTATTGGTAAGTTTATAGTCATATATTTGGATGACATTCTGATTTATAGTCATGGAAAAGAAGAACATATTGATCATGTTGAGTAGGTCTTGAGGAGACTTCATCAGTACAAGTTAGTTATTAACTTGGAAAAGTGTATGTTCATGAAGAAGGAACTTGTCTTCCTAGGATTTGTCATCTCCCAAGGCACCCTCAAAATGGATCCAGAGAAGGTGGCAACAATCATCAACTGGCCTACACCAAAGAACCAAGGTGATGTTAGAAGCTTTCATGGACTTGCAACTTTTTATAGAAAGTTCATTAAAAACTTTAGCCATGTGTGTGCTCCTATGTTGGACACTATAAAAGGTGGAAAAAAGACTAGATTTGAATGGACTAAAGAAGCTGCAGATCCATTCCAATATCTCAAGAATAGAGTGGCCCAATACCCAATCCTAGTGCTCCCTGACTTCAATAAGGTCTTCACTATTGAAATAGATGCAAGCAACTTGGCTATAGGTGTAGTCTTGAGCCAAGAAGGTAAGGCCATAGCATTTTTCTTAGAAAAATTGAATGATGCAATGAAAACATACTCTACATATGATTTAGAACTTTATGCAATGGTACAAGCCTTGAAAAAATGGAGACACTACTTACTCCCTAAAGAATTCATTATTTACACTGAAAACCATGCACTAAGTTTTCTTAATAGTCAGGAAAAGCTTGGAGTCAAACACATCAAATGGATGATGCAGTTGCAGGCCTATACTTTCAATATAAAGCACAAAAAGGGAGTGGAAAACAAAGTGGTTGATGCCCTAAGTAGAAGGGTTGGATTTATTGAAGAAGTACAACTTCAAAGTGTAGGGATTGACTCCCTAAAACACTTATATGCAGATGATCTAGAATTTGGAGAATTTTTTGAGGTATGCACTAAAATGGTGGGCAAATACCATATTAATTTTTCTAATTTCTTGATTCAGAATGGACTCTTGTTTAAGGGAGCCCAATTGTGCATTCCTAAATGTTCTATGACAAAAAATATCATCAAAGAGAAACACTGTGTTGGCTTAGGTGGTCCACTTTGGGATAGATAAAACCAATGATTTAGTGAAAAGAAGTTATTTTTGGCCAAGAATGGGGAATGAAGTCAAGAAGTTTGTAGAATCTTGCACTATTTGCCAACAAGAAAAAGGGGTATCCACTAAACAAGGACCATACCAACCCCTACCAATTCCCTCTAGGCCATGGGAATCAATTTGAATGGCTTTGTAATGGGTTTTCCAAGAAGAAAATAGGGTCATGATAGTGTGTTTGTCATAGTGGATAGATTTAGCAAAATGGTCCACTTTGTACCTTGCAAAAGTACAAATGATGCATCTCACATAGCACATCTCTTCTTTAAAGAAGTAGTCAGAATTCATGGCTTACCTTAGACAATAGTTTCATATAGAGATGTTAAATTTCAAGGACATTTTTGGAGGACTCTTTTCAAAAAGCTTGGCACAAATATGAACTATAGCTTTGCCTATCACCCACAAACTGATGGGAAAACCAAAGTGGTAAACATGTCACTTGGCAACCTCCTAAGATATGTTGACTAAATATCATTCCCAAAGTTGGGACATGATCTTACCTTAGGCAGAGTTTTCCTTTAATGATTTAATGAATCGGTCGACTGGAAAGACACCATTCCAAATAGTGTATGGAATTCATCCAAAAGGTCCATTAGATTTGGTGGAGTTACCCTCTGATTTTAAAGTTAGTGCACAAGGAGAGGAATTAGCTAAATTGATCTCTAAGTGCAGATAGAGGTGAAAGAGGCACTATAATAGTCCATCATGAAATATAAGGAAAAGATAGATAAAAGGAGAGAAGTTCATTTCAAGGTTGGAGATAAAGTATGGACATACCTAAGGAAGGAAAGACTCCCTAAAGGAAGATATTCAAAGTTACACATGAAGAATATTGGACCTTGTACCATCCTCAACAAGATGGGTGAAAATGCTTATAAAATTTCATTGCCTCCCACTTTATCAATTTCTCCTATTTTTAATATTGTAGACCTTAGCCCTTACAAGTGTGTTGTAGATGTTTCTAATGTGCATGGTCCACATGATGAAGATGATGGAGACTATGTGACAGATCTCCCACCAAGCAAGAAAATGGAGTTAGATAAAATTATGGAATCCAAAGTGTTGAAGCAAACAAGAAAGAACAAGTACATGTAGTACTTAGTGAAATGGAAAGTACTCCCTCCAATAGATGCTACTTGGATAACAGAGGCATAGATCCAGCATCATGGCACCATTGTTGACTAGTTAACCTCAAGTGGGAACTTGAGTTTAAATCTCATGGGGAGTATGGTGTAGGAGAAACCTAAATGAATCAAGTCTCCTCATGGAACCTATGGTTTTCATTAAGGTCCTTAGAGGCCTCTAGTTATTTTAGGACAATGCGTTAATCATTGGACTTCTTTGTAAGACCATAGTTCCAAGATTGGCATCCTATGAGCCCTTGGTTAAATATTGGTCAATAATGATCTAAAAACCTAGGCTTAGGTTTTTTTTGTGTTTTCTATGTTTGGATCCACTAGGGATCATAAAAATAAGATTAAGACCAAGTTTGGTCATCCAATTTGCAAAATTGCAAAATCTACAAAAATGCTCAAAAGTTGTCAAGCAACTTTTGAGCAAACCTGACAACTTTTGTCAAGAACTTGTAAACCAACTCCCAAATAGCTAGTTAGTTCAAATATGTTATGTAGCCATTGGGAGTGCCTACATAAGCCCTTTCAGGTGGGTGGTAGGCTGAGCATGTAATTTTGTCATTAAGAATCAATAAAATATAACCATTTCTCTGCAAATCCTAAGGACAATTGAATAGTATGGATTGGTACAGATAGAGGGGCATGAAATTTTGAGACCAAAATTTTTCCTTGTGAACCTTCTTTCATTTTAATTTGGTTTCATGTGTTGATCAATCATAGTTTGAAAGTTATTGAGTTTTTTAGTCTCACTACCTAGTTTGTATGCTTAAAATTAGGGTTTCAATTGAGATTGAGTGTTCTACTCAATTCCACCATGGGAATATAATGCCACTTGGTGGAATCCAAGATTTGTTTATTTAATTTGAGAATATGCAGGTTAGGAGTGGTAACTTGCAGGGAGATGGATTTTCCATGATGCCCTAGTTGTACATCTCTATGTGTGCACCTCCAAGCGACTGAGTACAATCATCAAAATTGTTGATTGGGGATTCACCAAGACCTCTAATTCAGGATATAAGGTACTTATGTATGACCTCACATGTTCCAATTATTGGTTTTGGTATTTTTTTAAAGGAAATAGCACTTGTAGTGCAATTGCAGACCTAATTAGGCCTAATTATTGTGCGTAGACTGGATACTTTCCTGTCTTCTTTTCAATTTCACACCTTGGTTCTTGGATATGATCCCTTAGGTCCAAAATGGTATTAGAATCTCTAATTTATTCATTATGTTTCATGGAAGTATGTTGGGATAAAACTAAAATCACTCTGAGGAAGGGCTACAAGCCTAAACCTGATTTTGTGAAGCAACTATGTCATATGGGTTGCTAGTGAGTGAAAGAACCATTGGAAATATTAATTAAGGACATAAATAGACCATATACTTGAGTGTAGGTCACCCCTAGTCTTGTGATACATTTCATGGGGAATTGGTCATAAATTGGGTTAGTGTACTTCATAACCAATCTTGGTAATGGGTGTTTGGGACTTGGTGAGACCTAGTGAGTAGGTTTCCCATGGGATTTTGGGTTGTGATAACCTTGTGCCTTGTCCTTACTACACTTGTGATAGGTGTAGAGAACATTTCTCTTAAATTTGGGTGTATAGGGCATATTGCCTTATCATTTATCATTGTTTGAAGCTTCCTGCTACCTACTTTGTATCAATTTCCCAAATTAAAATATGAAGTTATTCTGAGTTGGAAGAGGTTTGATTTAAGAAACCATCTCAAGAAGGACCATTCACACATATATCTCTTCCTAATTTCTAGTGAGCATAACCAGGACTTGTTAGGGTTGGAAGGGTATTACATCATCCCTCCCTAAGATTCGACTTACTCCTGGAAGTCAGAAGTTTCTAGCCAATGATCAAACATAAAAAATAACAATATTACAATCATTTCTACTCTAGTATAACATTAATATATTAGGTAGAATTTTCACCTCAATATTTTGGAGTTCTTTTAATAGAAAACATATTTTAGGATTCTGAAATGTAATTAAGAATTCAAATTTCATCCTCTAAACTAGATACAAATTGATACATGGGTTATTTATTCTCAATGCATATACATAAGATGCTACTATCATACTACTACCTTGGAAAACATTTTCAAACTAAAAATCATTCAAATATTAAATTGCCACATATAACAACACACAATTGTATGAGATAAGACAAAAACAATTCTCTTTATGCAACTAGTTACTTTTTCTCATAAGGCCTATGGTAAAGTTACAGGAGAGCATCTAATATCAAACTTACACACAAGATGGAATACACATCCTTTTCAAAGAATGCAACCTAAGATACCTTTTATGATTCTATTATAACAATTTATTAGTGTTGTATTACAATAATACACATAAAGATATTCCTAAGAAATTTTAACATGATTCATTAAGCTAGAGTTTCATCAACATTACTTATTAACTAGCTATTTAACCAATTCCATAACCCAAAAATTCATAATAAGCTTCTTATGGGTATATCTTTTCCCAACATTAAAAAGTTTGTTTGAATTTTACCATTTTCCAAAATAAAGTCATAGATTCTTTAATAGAGGGAGAGAAATACATGATTCCTATGACTACCCTCTTATTCAATCAAATTAATATGTTCAACCTACTAGCCTTTTGTACACACATTTCAATAAAAGAACATTTGAGGAGTAACTACAAGTATTGTTATCCTTATACGCATCTTCAATATGACATCTATACTATTACCTAAAAATTCATATTCTTCTAATATTTCCATATTAGGACAATTATAAAGTTTGACTTAAATCTTATTCTAATAGACACATCATTATTATTTTCATAATAACTCATCATTCCTATATACTAGAAATTTTGTTAGCTTTAACTTCCATTTCACACACAAAATGCCAAAAAAGTAAATAATTACTACACAATTTTGTTTTATATCATATTCTTTCCTTATAGTTGATGATTTTTCAATGGTTCAATTCACACCACTTACGAGGATCATATATAATTCAGAGTTCCTACCATATAATCAAATATTTCTCCTTTCAACAATTGTGTACTTATGATCCTATTTATTACAAAACCTTTGGGACATAGGTCCTTTACCCAAGGGTTTCCTCTAGCTAAGAACATTCTCCTTGTTGACACATTGATTTTCCCTTATGAAATTTAGCCTTTTAAATATATTTCTTGAGAAAGAAGGGAGAGACACATCCAATTCAACAATAGATTTAATTTCTTAATTGAGAGGGTATAGAAAAGAGATATGCTTCTTGATCTTTCCATATTCTAAAATATCAGATATTACCTAATTTCAACACGTTATCTCATTTTCAAGAAAATATAAGTTCGTAAATTCCTAAGTTCTCAAGGAAGGGATAAAGATACACTTACTAAACATGTTTTACAAGCATCCAATATTATAATCCTTTTCATCCTAGAAACATAATCATCCCTTGTTTCCCACCATAAGTACAATATATTTCAAATCTATCTAGCTTTAAATAATTAGACATAACAATCATGGTGTTATCTAGCATTTATAGGGAAGTAGAGTATATAACTTTTCAAACTATTTGGTAGTCATTCATAGTAATCATCATAAGATCAAGAAATAAGATCAACAACTTTACTTACAATTATTTAATATTTTCTTAGAACAAGGATAAGAATACAGTACTCAAGTATCATGAATTCTTTAGCATCTATTTGAACCATATGAATCTTATAATGCAAAACATAAATAATCCTTTCAAACAATCCTTTCTTGCAAGGTATTATGGTAGAAATATATAAAACATACCTTTTATGTCTAGTGCTCAAGTTTGTTAACATAAGGAAAACTTAAAAAGAAGACACACAATGTATTCAAGTTTGGTAGGCCGAAAGAAAACATTAGATGGAGAAATACAACAGACTCAAGTATTGCGAGTACGCCAAGTATGAGGCCCAACATTCTTAGTAGAACAACCTAGGGCTTATATTTCTATCCCTATCATAATGCTCAGATTAAGTTGCCTCCTTAGGGCTAAATTTTCTTCCGGTGGGTTCTAGCTTTAGAAAAATCGATCATTAGAGTTGTCTTATTTGAGACTCCTCTGAGTCATAATTTAGATTTTGTTTTCCCACATCCTCTACATGGAACTTTCCTGTTGTGATGATGAGGGAGAATCTTAAGCTCTCTCCTAAGATCCTCTATGGTGTTGGAAACCATCTTGGAAGAGTGTTACAACATAAGTATAGCCATTGAGTTTACATAAATTAATAATAAGAAGAAGAGACTACGTTAAACATAAATAGACCTTAGAGCTCCTAGTGTAGCAACATAGGGATCTGATACCAAATGTAATGTCCCTGCCAGGGAACCCATAAGGAATCAGGTTTTTGACCTAAAATTACAACTAAAAAATGTTTTTCTAACATTATAACCCATTATTAACATTCCCAAGTACATTGCTTAAGTTTCCTTTAATGAATTCATTTACCATTATCAAGTATTTCATTTTATTACTTAATCTAATGAATTCTATTTCTATTTCAACTTCAATTTATATTGAGACATTGATTTCATTCCACATCAAAACCAATTACATTAATGAGCTAATTGAATTCATTTTCTTTACCTAGTTTGCATAAATATTCACTTTTAGAAATGAATCAGAAGCACATCATTTATCTAATACACTAAATATATTTATCCTTTCTTCTTTCATTTGTTTTCTCCTTATCCTTATCCATGCTCTATCATCACATAAATTTTCTATTAAAAGTCCTTACTTTCCATTTTCATTTCAAGGATCTGAATAGAAAAAGAGTACTTAACCATCTATTGCTAACCAATATAACCCATTTACTGAATCATCTTTGTCACAAATCTAACTACCGTAAATTATCAAATATGTCATTGTATATACCTAGTTTAAGGATTAAGATTAAAACCTAGTTTGAATAACCACTCATTACTCATAGTGAACTATACATTTAAGAAATCACATCTCATTACTACTTTCAATAACCTACATGTTTCCTTTTTCTTATTATTTCACCTGGAGATACCCTTCAACCCTTAGCATATCTTTTCACTAATCCATCTATCAAAAGTAGTATTCCTTAATAAATTTACAACCATACGTACTTTGCATTACAAGGTTTGCATAGAATCATTTCTTTCAATTTCATTTTAAAACACATAAGAGAGATAGGGTAGGAAAGTTCCATAACTAATTAACCAATATTCAATCCCCTTTAAAAATTCCCAGAACTATTCTTCCCACATACATAACTTCTTTCGTACAATTTCCATTTACAAAGATAATTATAGTTACAATTACGTGTACATGGACCGAAGGCATATAGAGAGATAATTACAAAAAGTTTCCCAAGGCTTACAATAAATCTTTACATCTTGATTACAAAAGATAGAGATACATGATACAAGAATAAAATCTTCACCACTGAACAACTTAGAATCCAAGCCATGACATGAACCATGAACAATACCTCGAAAGATATTTTCCACCCAACCATGTGAAACTGGTAAAGTTCCACCCCCCGTGCTAGGAGATAGAACCAAGGTACACTCAAGACCTTAATGAAATCTAAGTCTCAAATACCAATAAATCCAAGACTCAAAAGAACAGGAATAAAGTACATAAAATATCATCATACTATAACACCAAGGTCAAGGTTCAAGGATACCACCTAAGTGAGTGTCATCACACAACCTATATATTGGGATCCTTCTTAGCAACCATGTAACCCCATTACCCCCTTTATGAATAGGGATCCATCTTGGTAGTTATCCCTGGTCCCGGTACTCCAATCAGGTCTGTATGGCCTTTATTATATTTTCTTTCATTATCTTTTGAATCCCCCTTCCCAGGTTAATTTTTAAGGTTATCACTTTTTACAAACCCACCCATAGGGTCATCTAGAAACCACTTTATGGTTCCAACACATATGGTGAGAAAATCACCTAGGGTTCCTAGTCCCTTACCCCATCACAAGCCAAAGATACAAGATAACACTTCCAAGTCCTGATCCATAGGTTTAGGAAACTCCCCTGTGCACTTGGGCTCTCAAAGCAAGTCCTAACCTTAGCCATATACATAACAATAACCATTGGAAGAGTTTCTATCACAAGACACATTAAATTATAGCATAGAACTTTCCACATGCATAAATTCAACTTTCCACGGCTTATTTATAGGTCTAGGGAACCCTCCCATGCACACAAGCCACTGAGATGAGTACTAGCCTCATAAACTAAGCTCAAGTATATGCCAAGTGAAAAAAAATCATAAGTAACACCATATAAAATTATAAAAACAAGTAATGAACATACATAGGTGATACAAACTTCCACATGCATTAACACAACATTCCCTCTATGGAAACCTCTTGTGCTTGAAAGTTGGCTAAGTCTAAATTTTTTCAAAAATCTCCAAACTCTAGAATCTTCATCTTAACTCTTATGAAGCTAGAAACCTCTCTCAAACATCCTAGAAGATATTTATACAAATATAACTTAAAGTATAAGAAACTAAATATATCAGACTTATACTTAAATATTATATTTGTTTAAATCCTTCCACTAGAATGAGTCCTAGCCTCATAAGAAGGTCACAAGAACAAGCACGGTATTGAAATCACATAAATAACATCCTATAATGCCAATTAAACCATGCATAGATATTCATAAGTGATACCAAATGCAACCCAATCATAGGGAACACATAACAAAGGTTCTAAGCCCAATTTTTGCAATTTTTTAGCCTCCAAAACCCTAAAAAATCCAATATGACAATACATAACTACCCATAAAAAAATCAGTGAGGGTTGTAC
>BSBK01000615.1:5320000-5540000 GCA_027943335.1 Chamaecyparis obtusa | reverse complement strand
CTATCAAAATTTACATGACATAGTCTTTTATGTCATATCTTATTACATCTTTAACTTTAACAAATAAGAAACTCTTTGCAGTAGTAGCAAGATAAAATAAATTACCTTTAGATTGTTCACCAATTCCAATCAAATCTCCATCAACGCCATAGATCTTCACTTTTGTATATTCACATCTCATCTTTTCATTCAATATAATGGATCATCTTCATTTTACAGAGCATGGAGCATCATTGAAAAATATAACAAATCCTTCATTATACTTTTCTAGGTTCTCAAACTTATCAATATCACCAGTCATATGATGTGAACATCTACTATCTATTATCCATGGGTTAGCTTTACTTACATGAGAAATAAGTTCCTTTTTATCTTCACACTTTTGTTCTTCTGAATCATCCTTCACGTGAACATAGACAACTTCATATCCTTCCTCTTTATCATCTGATTCATCATCAGTTGCACTTTTCTCATCTAGGTAGATAGACTTATTTCATTTTTCCTTGTAGTCTCTAAACCTTTAGTATCAGTTCTCCTTCTTATCACTTTTATCATTCATGTCATTTTTAGGACATCTAGGAGCAATGTGGCTAATCTTATTGCAATTAGAACATTTCAAAGGTAATTTACCTTTATACTTTCCTTTACCTCTCGGTAGTCTCTTAGCCAATAGTGCCTCTAACTCTTCTTGTTCTTTCTCTTCAGCTAGGATACTATCATATTCACTTCCACATGAACTACTGTGAATCTCTTTTTATTTTCTTGATGTTCCAATGATTAGAGATGACTTGAATGAAGTTTCAATAATTGATAGACTATTATCATAATTACTAAGCTCAAATGCAGTCAACTTACCGATTAAGGCTTCAAGAGTAACAACATTGTTTGGTATGGATCTCAATTCTTGAATTACAAATACTAAAATATCATACTTAGATGAAAGTGTTCTCATAATTTTACTTACCACTTCTTCATTAGTTAATGTTCCACTAGCACCTTTGATGGTACTAAAAACTTCCTTGATTTTGAAACTATATTGAGCAATGTTGTCTTCATCCTTCATTTTCATTTCATCATATTTTCCTCTGAGACTGTCAACCTGATGAAGGGTGCTCCCCTTAATACCAAAAACACATAGCAGAAACAAAGAAACAACAACAATTTGCAAGAATAGAAAATGGGCTTCTTATTATCTCCACAAATGTGGAATTACAAACTTTCAAAATTACAATATGCAAAGCCACATGGGCATTTCCCTTACAATATTCTGTAGGACAAAGAATTGAATCAATACCCAGATCTACTATCCAAAACTATCCCAGAATGCCTAAGACAACACTACAACCTTCCTTATATAGGAAATTTTCCACCACCTGGGAAGGTTCCAGAATTTTAGCCAACAAGGCCGACCAAACTTAGAATTATTTTATTTTACAATTTATTACATCAAATTCGGCTCAAGATAACTTTTGAAACCCAAATAGAAATTTTGAAGGAAAATCATTTTCCACCATTTCAGGTGACCCAACTTTTGAAGACCATAATTTATCACCAGTTGACCCAATTGACTATTATGACCCCATTCTAGAAAGGCCACGAATCACTCTATAGGCTTGACTCATGCAAGTGCCTATCACCCAAATTTTTGACCTCATTTGAGGCCTCTAAAGCCTTCAAAACTAAGTTCAAAGTTTTTGTACCCTATTGCCAATACCAAAAATCTTCAATATCTACAAAGCTAGACTTGATTTGTCAATGAAACTTTACTGGCAGGCTGATATGACCAAAATGAACCTCCAGGGAAGAAATCAAAACATTCCAAGATCAGATGACCAAATTACTAAAAAATAGCAAGTTTCCATAAATAGCTGCTCTACACAAGATAGACCTTATTGAAAACAAAACCAAAAATATTTTTGGGTGATGCAAGATTGCTCTTACACCCAGGATGCTCCTGCATCACAACCTTAGCTTTTTGTGCATGCTGATCTCCTCCATAAATAAGTGTAAGCCTATCCCACATCTCTTTTGAAGTATTACAACCCTTAACATCATTGAATTTATCATCAGTGAGGGAAGACACAATTTAAATCATTACCAAGTTGTGTTCTTTCTTTTCTCTCATTTGATCAACTCTCATGGGTCCACGAGCCGGTGGAGTGTAGTCATATCCAAAATATTCAATACAAATTCTCCAATACTAGATAGGTACAATCTCATCCTTATTTTCCATGTTGAGAAAATTTCCTTGATCAACTTAGGTACTTCTCACCTATACATCTTCAGATCTTTTACTCAAGTCTTTAAAAATTATCTCTTCAGAGTACTTAGCTCTGATACCAATCATTGGATTACAAAGAGGAGGTGAATCAATAATATTTGATTCTTTGTTCCTTAAATTTTTTTCTCTGATTAACAAGTAGTTAAACACAATTCACTATTTATTGACAATAATAAATAAACTTTAACAATCACTAAATCAATAACATAAATCATTCATCACATGTAACACCAATATTTAACGTGAAAACCCATCTTTGGGAAAAACCACAATGGGAATTGTCACCCACTGAAGAAAATATTCTTCTAAAGTATACTTGGTTAAGAGTCAATCCTGTTAAAGATTACAATACACACTACTAGGTGTGACCAAGTCAAGGGATTTACCTTAGATCTATTAGTATCTTCACCCTATTAGGAGTGGCATAGTTAAAGAGATTCAAACACTCTTTAGAATGTTGCCTTTTGCAAGAATTTTACAAACGTTAATAAGAAACAATAAATAGTTAGACATATATATTCCTAACTATCTTTACAAAACTAGATCCTTTGTGCACTCTTCTATCTTCACTTCAATCCTTCACTTTCCACTAGCTTCAACACTTCATCAAATCCTTCTTTCTGACTCAGAATCTATATTTTCCTTCTTCACTTCATTAGTCGGTGACTCTTCAAATCTTCAATTTGCCAACCATTTATGTTGGAAAGTTGACTATACTAGTGTATATGACTAAGATCAGTGTTGTTATTATGAAAAAAAATTCATATAGAGTTTTGGTGTTAGCGCAGTTACTTAGAAGATCAAAATTTGGCTAAGTATGAAAGACAGAGTAGATAGTTAAGTACCTGATGAACAGAGCATTAGCACATGTTCATATGACCAAGTTTTTGTATTTTCCCTTGAAGATAATCTTATGAGTATGTAATCATGCCAAGTCTAAGAACTCATGATCAGATAAGTTAGTATGAAGAAGTTACAATGATTTGAAGTGACATAGTTAGTGAGTGGCAAAACAGAACAAAGCATACAACTAACAAACAGTATTTTGATTAGCCATTATTTTATTTTTTTGTAAAGGCTATGCCCCTATTGTATTTATGTTATAGACTTGTTAATATCAATGTATGTAAACACGCTTGAGCCAATTCATTTGGAAGTGTTGTACGTAATAGGTTATAGGTCGACTTAGCAAATAGTTTTGGTTGCGCCTATATATAAGACATGTGGTTTTGTATTAGAACATGAGATGGATATAGAAGATATAATAAAAGATAAGAAGTATGTGAAGTATGTGTTAAGAGTAGTAAGAATGATATAGAACTTTACAAGAGGTTAAAGCATCAGTGTACAAAAGGAACTGATTAGATAAGTAGTGTCATAGCAGTAGTTCACCCTTGCAAATATACTGTGTATTTGATATCTAGGAGGTTGTAGCCTTCCTCATTGAGAAGTGAGCTCTAGCAGTGAGCCTTCCACCCCTAACAGGGTTTGTTACTTCAAGACTCCTAACAAGGTCTGACCTTTGACTAGGTCATTGTACTAAAGCATTGTAATGACTTCTCCTAATAGGGCAA
This sequence comes from Chamaecyparis obtusa, assembly GCA_027943335.1. NCBI lineage: Eukaryota > Viridiplantae > Streptophyta > Pinopsida > Cupressales > Cupressaceae > Chamaecyparis > Chamaecyparis obtusa. Next base: position 5,536,145 of record BSBK01000615.1, on the reverse strand, counting down.
AGGAACATTAACAGGTTTATAATACACAAGTACAATTATTAGTGGGTATTAATTCCCATTGGGGTTTTTACTTTGGCTAAGGTTTCCCCATAATGATATCTAGTGTTATGTGTTATGGTTGTTTTTTGTTATTTTCTTTAATATTCAGTTTAGTAATTAAGTAATTGGGCTAAGTTTCAAGAAGTAGAAAAACATTAATATTATAAAACACTAATTCACCCCCCTCTCTCAGTGTTCCCATTCCTAACAATTGGTATCAGAGCTTTGGTCCTTTGAAGATAAGTTTAACCACCTGAGGAGATCATGGATACAGGAGAAGTCAAACATCTGAAGAAGAATCTTGAAGCAACTCTTGAAGATATCAACAAATCTGAAAAAGAAATTGAAGAACTGAAATTGAAGATCAATGGCACACAAGTATTCATCAAGAAACTTATAAAAGGTTTGAAAGATTGTTCAAACAATGATTTGGGAAAAATGGTAAAAAATTGAATGAAGAAAACATGTCTCTGAAGGATCAATTTGAAGAGTTGAATGAAAAGATAACTAACAATCAGGAAGCTTATGAAGAGAAAATCAAATAGAACAAACAATTGGATGAAGAACTAAGGCAAGAAAATAAGAAAATCTTGGAGTTAGAAAACACCAAGAGAAAAGTGGAATCTGAATTGATTGAAGCAAAGATTCATATTGAAAAATTGCACACAAGTAAGGATCTAATAGAGTCACACTTGTATGCACAAAAGATCAAATGAGATACCACTGGTATTGGATTAAATGAAGCACAAAATCAAATAAATGATATGCAAGAAAGAATGAAAGTACCATAAGAATATATATAAGCTAAGAAGATTGAAAATCATAATGAAGCTAAAGAATAACCATCTAAAGATGAATGCAAGTCAGTAAACCAAACTTGTTATGCCTGTAATAAGCATGGACATATAGCAAGAGATTGTAAAGAGGTAAGACCTTTCAATGGTTATTGTTATTCATGCAATAAGTTTGGTCATAGAGCTATAAATTGTAGATCAAATCAAAGAATTCAGACTTAGGAAAATCAAAGAAATCATCCACAACAAAATTTTAGAAGTCCTCATAACATTACATGTTAAATATGCAATTATAATGGTCACATAGCTAGACAATGCAGTATGGTAACTCACATCAATGCGCCGAGGAATATAAGGCCTCCAATCATTTGTCACTCTTGTAACAAGGCTAGACACATCTCAAAGTTTTGTAGATCACAAGTGTAAAGACAAGAAAGACCTAATAAGTCTCAAGGATCAATATTGGATGAATTTGGAGAAGTCAAGTTTGTGAAAGATACAGAAGATGCGAGGAAGATTTGGATGGAAGTAAAGAAAGTTAATATTGATGACTATATAGTGGATACATCTATAATGGAGGTACCTTCTACTTCTAGATAAATGACCCTCATGTTCATAGGGGGAGCTAAATTATCTCTAGACCCTTGCACAACTAGTATACTCACCCTCAGAGTATGCACCTTTTGTTTTAGATGTTTGGATACTAGTTGATGTAGTATGCAAGAGTGCACAACTTGATTGATAGAAGGAATGAAGATTGGAATTTACTGTTGCATTTCGTGTTATGGTGGTAAGAATTAATTGTAGAAAGTTTTTTTAAAATTCATCGAAGATCCATTATCCACACATTTGCATTCGAGATCGAGCATTTGAAGAGCACAAGAGATCAAAGCAGTTAGTTTTGGAAGATTGTAGTTGTTTTCATCAATGGAAGGAAGTTAAGTTTGTTGTGAAACCCTTGTTCAAAGGTGATGGTTCAGAAACCCTTTAGAAACCTATTTGAGCATTGATCAAGTAAGTAATGTCCACTCCAGTTGTATTTGATGTTACTTAAAGGAAGAGATACATTTTCAAGAATTATCCTTTTAAGTCAGTCTTAGATGATTTGGAAGGGGCATTCTCTAGAACTCTGATGGGAGTTATGCACATAGAAGACATAAGCGCATACATATACTATAAGAATGAACCTGTAGGATTAGAAAAGATTAGGTCGCACCTTTAAACAATGATGAAACCAGACATGACATTCATGGATGAGTTTGCGCACCTTAAAAATCACCCGATTATTGAGTATGTGACTGCATATGAGTTCTATGAATCTAAATGGATTAAGATCCTACTGAGAAGAATACATGATGACCTATTTTGGATAGGAGAAGTTCCAGTTCACATTACTTTAGATCTCATTTATGAGATGACAAGACTATCCAAGACTGGAGCCATTATTCCTACTAGTAAGGCTATTAGGAAACAAGTGGAGCAAGATTGTAAGTCTCATAGTGATAAGCGCGGCATGAAAATTGAGCTGATAGAGGAGAAGGATATAAATCTAATGTTTATGATACTTGGTTATAAGTTCTAGCATGCTAACAGAGTGAATAGTGTGTCCACGAAAACAATTCTGGAAGCTATGAGAATTGTAAGGGAAAATGGAGAGTTTAACCTATGTAAGATCCTGTGTGCACAGTTGTTAGACAATATTAGAGCCATCAAGCATGATAAGAGAAAATTTTTCATATTTGGGTCACTAATCATTTACATGTACTTCCATATTGTTGGTAAAGTTTTAGATCTTTATCTTGACAAGAGTCTACCCACAATGCCACAAATTTCATTCAAGGAATCATGTGAGAGCACCTTGAAAGATTTTGTGGACTTATAAATAAAGACTTTCAGAATCAGAATGCAAAGAAGGTATAGGATACCTAAGAGTATTGTGGAGAAGTATAAGGACAACATTTGTTTCATGGTATGCAGAGAGAGGAAATTCATTTGAACTTCGGCTTTCTATTATTTCACAAAGCCATGGGAGGTAAAAAGAGGAGATGTGAACCAACGAACTATAGTGACTGGAAATAGAATAAGGAAATTTGGAAAATTATTAAAAATGGGAGTCTGGTGAAATTCTTGGAGAGATTACATGGAGGAAAAGTGGCAGTGACCAGAAATTTCATCAAAACTTGGAACAAGGGAAGCATTCTGGTGGGTATGCAAAACATGGAGGTGACTGAGGAGGTGGTTGCTAAAGTGACTGGCTTGATGACTGAGGGCATCAACTTCTATAGGGATAGGAAGATTTTGGACAAAGCCTTGGAGGCTTTTGTGCCCACAAAGTAGGAGAGAGACCGTATGGTTAAGGTGGACAATTCATACTTTAACCCTAAATTCATTTCCAGGCCCTGGCACCTTGTTTTATTTGTTATCATAGGCTACATTACCCTTGATGGTAGATATACTAAAATCTACAACCACCATCTTACTCTTCTGAACCATTTTAGGCATGGGGTTAAGATTAATTTTCCTTTCTATTTACTGAGTTCTTTGAATGCTTCCCTCCTTCAATGGAAAAGGCATCTAGAGGGTGATCATGCTTGCCATGAAGGGCTCATGGTTCTCATATTTGAGGTGTTGAAGTTGAAGAAGGTGGAAAGATCTCAGCTTACTAGAAAAGCTTTGGAGGACTATGATACTACTGGGAAGGAGTCGGAGGAGCCGTTTATGGAGGAAATGGAAGATGAAGAGGGGGATTCTAAGGATTTCCAGGTGGAAAGCCCTAAGGTAAAAAAAAAAGAAAAGGAAGATGGAGGATTCTACTACTGACATGGAATTAGAGGAAGAGGAGAGTAGGGAGGAGAGTCCCAAGAAGCAGGGGAAGAAGAGACCAGAACCAACTGACAATCATACTAGAACTAAAACTAGGAAGAAGAAAGTGGTGAAGAGGGTCTTCATATCTTCTGATGAGGGCTCCTCTTCCCAGGGTAAGAATGATCAGGAAAACTTTGTGGAAAACAACCCTGCTAGGGAGGAGAGTGGGGGTACTCGTAAGGATGTTTGGGTTGAGGAAAAAATCCTGCAAGATGTTGCATAGGATGTGACTAATATTGAGAAAGAAGGGTATGCAAAGGAAAAGGACAACCTAGATAAGGAGAAGGTGGACATTCCTAAGGAGAACATGCAGGTAGAGAATAGGGGTCTTGAGATTAATGAGGGGAGGAACAAGGATTTTGAGAATTTAGGGTGCCTAGCTTTCTTGTCTACCCTTAGCATAATGAAGAATGACATCACTATGATGAAGTTCAACATCCACCAGCTACAAAAAGAAATGGGGATTCTTAAAAGGATAAACCTGGGGGAGAAAACCTTGGGCCAGACTATTGATGAGCTCACTGAAATTGTTGCTAGAGTTGAGGGTGTTGCTACCTTCAATGATAGACTTAATGCCATGGAGGAGAAAATCCAATGCAGTGATGTTTTAACCAAGAAAGTTGAAAGTATGGAAAAGAGAATTGACAAGCTAGAGAAGACCATCGGGAATATTGCAGAATAAATCTTTTCTATCCTCAAGGCTTCAAATGAGCACGTGAAGATCCTGGTTGACAAGTTTGATAGTGGGAAAGGGAACCAAGAGATCATAGAGTCTAAAGAGGAATAGGGACCTAGTAAGCACACGAGATCTAGGTCCAGGATGGTGGAAGATGGCAACAAGAACAATGTGGAAGAGCTGAAGCTGTCTGCTGCAAACATGAAGATTCTTGTGGACCAGGCTGCAGAACTGATGAAATGTGTTTAGACAGTAGCTTGCTATCTTTCTTTCTTTTTTTTGCTGTCCTTTGTCTTTTGGCTGGTCTTTGTGTTTAAGGCCTTGTTTGTGATGCTTTTTTTGGTGCTGATGCACTTGAACTATTGGAGCCTAATTGTCTTATCTTTATTCTCATTGTAAAAGGTTTTGGGTCCTTTCAAAACCTATTTTTACGTAATCAAAACATATTTTTCATGGTAGAGACATACATCACATGCATGGAAGCAATTGATCCTAGGACTAAGTGGATTCATCCACTTGGTTATGAAGTAGAGGAACACATTCTAGAAGCCTATGCATAAGTCATCCTGTCAGTGCCTAAGGATCCCAATAAACCAAGATGTGGTACTTATGAGGAGAAGACAAGATAAGTAGACTCTATCTTGTACAGTGCAACAACAAAAAGGAAAGCATCCAAGATAACATCAGACATTCTAAAAATTCATGGTGTTACACAAGAAGACCTGGATAAAGCTAGGAAAGCCCAGATTGCAATGTAACTTCAGATCACACCCTCTTCTAAAATAAAAATAGAGAAGTCTAATGATCCCAAGGAAAAGAAGAAAAAGATAGAAGAAAACACTCCTGGGCCTGCACCTACTATTGATCTGGAGTCCACACCACCTCTTGAGCCTAGTAAGATGCCTAAGAGGAAGAAGCAAACTGGTGCAAGCCACCCATCATCAAGGACAACAAGAAGCAAGGGTAGAAACACTCAAGCACCTCTTGAGGTAGGATTCATACTGAATCTAGAAGTGTTGAGAACTAGAGTAGTTGATGAGGGAAAAATTGATCAAATAGCTAAGTTCTATGATAAATATCATGAGATTGACAAATTAGAGATTCACTCTATGATCATAAAGCCCATGATTAAGTTCAAGAAGATAGTTCTAGAACTTAAGACAATCATTCTAGATAGTGTATGGAACATCATGGATTCTATGAATAGACAAGCCATAGAAGAAGATTTCAGGATAAGGGAAAAGACACTAGATGACAACCTCCATGTTTGTTTATTTGAAGAAAAATAATTGTTGCTAGATCTGGTGAAGCCTCACCTAAGAACCAAGATCAAAATTCTACAGATTATGAATAAGGATTATTAGTTGGTTGCAAAGGAGACTGAGAAGGCATTTGAGAAGGTACTCTTGGAAAGACACATGTATCCTCCTACTACGCTTGCAACTCAAGCTCTCTCTGAGAAAGCCATGGAGTTAGAGATCCCTGATGCACCGATGATAGGTCCACAGGATTTTGCACCCATAGTTCCAGCACCTACAAAAGCAATGGAAGAAAAAGAAGACACTATAGTGATTGATAATGTAGAAATATACATGGCGAAATTAGATAAGGATCTAGATAAGTTTGAGGAAGCATTTGTAATCCCTAAGGAAGTAGATATTTTATGTGCTGATGAATCTCCTAAGGAATAAGAAGAAGTGCAGATTGAAGACTTGACTGGACATGAAGAAGAAAAGGAAGATGAGCCTAAAGAAGAGCCCTCTATTGAATTACCAATGAAGGTAAAGACTAAAATCATGGATAGCACACTCATCACACCCAAGCCCTCAATTTCATTATTGTCAAGTTTGACCCCTGATACAACAAGTTTAGACTCATGGGGAGAAAAGGATCTGATGAAGATTAGTGTGTTAGCAATGGAGAAATCAAATTCGAAACAAGTAATGAGGAATCCATTATTTGTTGAATTATTAAGCATACTGAACAACCTACTACCTGAGGACAAGAAAGTAATAAAAGTTCATTTAGTGGATGATGTAAGAAACATCCTATCAAGTTTTAAAGAAAATTTCTCAAGCCTTGAAGAAGCAACATCTAAGATTGTAGAGGAGAAATATCTCAAGAAGAGGTTGAATGAATTGATAGGTAATTTTGCACTTGACCTCAATTCTATTAAGGTTGGTCAAGAAATGTTAAAGGAGATAGTAGAAAAAGGAAGGGAAATAATTGATTATTGTATGCATAAAGACAAACTCACCTCAAACATTTCAAAGAAGATTCGAGAAGCTGAATCTATGATGGTAGCTATAATAAAATATGTGGTAGATCCCTCATAGGATATAAACATGTGCAAAAATTTCTATCAAGGTCAAATAGACAAGATTGAAAAGAATGAGAAAGATATTTTGAAGATAAGGGCTAGGAAAGCACAGTTAAGACATGCACTTGTGCCCTCATTGGATGTACTCAATTAGAATATCAAGGAGATAGATGCTACCATTGTAACATATGATCAAGGTCCCTATACAAAATTGAAGAAGATGGAGAAGCTAACCTATGCATTATGCGCCCATCTACAGACATTAGATGCACTCAAGGAATTTTGGCATCAAGAGATCCAAAACCTTAAGATTGCATACCCAGATGTACTATCTATGTAAGTACTTGCAGATTCATTTTTTGAGGGCCTTTATCATTAATGTCAAAGGGGGAGAAGAGTAATATGGAGTAGTAAAAGGATAGAGTAATATGGAGTAGTAGAAGGGAGATATAAGATAGAGTATATGATATGAATATATGTTAGAAAGTTTTTTTTAAAGATGTAGTTTAGCAACTTCACCATATTCCTTTGTTTCCATTAATGACAAAGGGGGATATTGTTGGTAACTTGACTATATTAGTGTATATTACTAAGATTAGTGTTTTCATTATGGAAATAAAGTCATATGGAGTTTTTGTGTCAGTGCACTTACTCAGAAGATCAGAATTTGGCTAAGTATGAAAGACAGAGTAGATAGTTAAGTACCTAATGAACAAAGCATCAGCACACATGTGTATGACTGAGTTTTGGTATGTGCCCTTGAAGATAATATTTTGAGTATGTAATCATGCTAATTCTAAGAACGCATGAGTAGATGAGTTAGTATGAAGAAGTTACAATGAGTTGAAGTGACATAGTCAGTGAGTGACAAAACAGAACATAGCATACAACCGACAGACACTATTTTGATTAGTGGTTATTATTTTGTTTTTTAAAGGCAATGCACCTATTGTATTTATGTTATAGACTTGTTAATATCAATGTATGTAAACACGCTTGAGCCAATTCATTTGGAAGTGTTGTATGTAATACGTTATGGGCTGACTTAGCAAATAGTTTTGGTTGTGCCTATTTATAAGACATGTGGTTTTGTATTAGAACATGAGATGGATATAGAAGATGTAATAGAAGAGAAGAAGTATGCAAATTATGTGTTAAGAGTAGTAAGAATGATATAGAGCTTTACAAGAGGTTAAAGCATCAGCGCACAAAAAGAACTAATCAGACAAGTAGTGTCATAAAAGTAGTTCACCCTTGCAAATATAGTGTGTATCTGATATCCAAGAGGTTTTAGCCTTCCTCATTGGGTAGTGAGCTCTGGCAGTGAGCCTTCCACCCCTAACAAGATTTGTTACTTCAAGACTCCTAACAGGGTTCGACCTTTGACCAGATCATTGTATTAAAGCATTGTAATGACTACTCCTAATAGGGCAAAGGAATATTAACAGGTTTAGAATACACAAGTACAATTATTAGTGGGTATTAATTCCCACTGAGGTTTTTCCTTTGGCCAAGGTTTCCCCGTAATCATATATGGTGTTATGTGTTATGGTTTTTTACTTTATTTGCTTTAATATTCAGTTTAGTAATTAAGTAATTGGGCTAAGTTTCAAGAAGTAGAAAAAAATTAATATTATAGAACACTGATTCACCCCCTCCTCTAAGTGTTCCCATTCCTAATAATTTATTCATACAAATCCATCCTGTTAGTGCTCAAATCTGTAGATTATGAAATACTCATATAATCCCAATGGACATAATCTAGCAAAATGCAAACACTAAGGTATTAAGGTTAGAAAATCTTCTTCACTTTGAGTATGAATACTCAGGTGGGTGTACCTATATCAATTCATTGTTTGATTGAGCTTTGAATTAAGAACTAGCTCCTTCACTACTCTGTCCTTGCTTCCAAACTCAACTTAATAACATGAGAGAACTCTAAGTATGGCCCAAATTATCCTGATACACAATATTATGATAGAAATCATGAAAGTGGCAACATGAAACAATGGTTTAAGGATATTCATCCTTCTTCTTTTTAGAGTTGAACTCAAGGAAGGCTAACCTCATTCAGTGCTTCTACAAATCATTACAAAACACATCTATGAACTTGTCATAGAATGATTCAGATTATGATTATACAAGTAAAGTAAAATGAAACAGTTATTTATATTTTGGGTGGAAAATCAGTGTAAATGGATCCAAAACCAGTGCCTTATCCACTTGGGTGACAGATTCAAACCCTACCTCTACATATAACTATCAAACAAGTACACTGAAACTAAAATGACATGCCTAACATACCATCCTTTTAATTCCTACTACTGTCATCAAATTCATACATGGATTATTTATTCCCAGAGATCTCCCCTAAGATTTTACTCTTTCCTTGAAAGAAACTTAAGCTCAACCCCTATAGTCACCTTGTGAATAATGCATTTAAGAAGCCTTGCAATTTAAATACATAAGAAAACTAAAACATTCCATACATAAAGACAACAAAATAGTAGTAACAGAGCTCCAATATTTTGTATTAATGGTCAAAATGCATTGATATAGTATCCTCTTACTTTTTGAAAAATAAGGTTTTGTATTCAGAACCTTTCTTACAGAGTATTTTCAACCACCTCTTTTCAAATGAGCAAAACTTGCTATATATACTAATCAGCCATCTTGGAATCCTCAAAAGGATGCAACAAGCTTTAGATGGCTGTTAAAAGATCTTGCACTAAAAACAAGATTACAAACTGACAAAATTTGATTGCTACAATAGATTACAAATATCTATTTCCAACAATCTTGTAGGTGGCACCTTTGTCTAAGGATATTTTAGAGTAGTTGCTAAATTTATTGCATGAATGATGACCGCCATCCGGCTAACTTACATCACCCTCTATTTGAAACCACTCTCCCTCAAAATCTGGATCAGGTGTCATGTTCGTGCCTATGATAATTGCTTGACATCTTCATCCTTGTTTACTTTGATCTTCAAGGGTTTGGGGCACTAACACCTACCGCTTCTTCATTTGATGCCTTTTCTTCTGAACCTTCTAAAAGATATGTTGATTCCCAAGTCATATAGGTTTCTTCACTTGGCCAATGAAAGGCAAGGACCGCATCTTTCTTTGGTGATAATTTGTCCCACTCAGCAACCAACTTGTGAACCTCTATTCTTAAATTTGCAAAGTGTATCCTAGCATCCTGAAGGATTTCAACAAATTGTATGAATGGGGTATTATCATCTATACATAAAATGGAATCTACTTTAGACAATACTTGTCTATCTATTTGCTCCATCCATTGATCTTTATCTTTGATTACCCCATCTACCTTACTTAATAAGACCAGGAAAGATTTGGAAATCATGCTGGAAATATCTGACCCTTAAGATTTATGACCTTCTTCTTATACTCCCCCTATTTACCTCAAAGTCAAAAAGATCCTTAACAAACTTGTAAGTGTTTGTTAGCTCTATATTCACAATACATTTATCCTTATTTTGATAAAAAAATGACCTCATACTATCTTTTCTTGCAAACCATCTTTCCAAAATCTTGTCCATAGTAGCCACCTCTTTCTGAAAAAATGCTAAGATGTCTACCAATTGTTTTGCAAATTTGTATATTTCTTTAGGCCTCACCTTTGCAAAAAAATGTGAAACAACATCTTTTATCTTCTTATCTAACCTATCCTTTACTTTCTGATCAATGTCCTCCTCATCTATGGAAGGAGGAAAAGGGGAAGGAGGAAGTTCAACAATAGGGCTTGATGAGGAAGGCCCAGCAGGGGAGGAAGCTATCTACATTTTCTTTGATAATTGTATTGGGCCATGCTCTCCCAATCTCTTTTTTCAGTCTGCAATCAGAATATCTCTCTCAAGAATCCCCTATTTCATCTCACCATAAACCTTCAAAACTGTTTCCAATTTTGCAGTGATATCTTCCTTCTCTTTAGCTTCCTTTTCTGCCACTTTTGTTGTTAATTATGCTGTGGCCATTACCATACTTGATGCTTCCACCAAAGAAGTATCAGTAACCCTCCTTACAATTAGACTCCCTGAAAGGTCATCTTTGACAATTTGTTTTCCCTTGTTACTTTCATTCTTTCTTAAAGACCACATTACCAAAGCTTGGTGATTGTCACTGAAAGTGACTCCTTTAACAGCCTGTTCTGCTTCCTCTGGAGTTCTGTGGAAAGGAGTGGTCTATTTTCTGACTGCATCAAACACTACTGCATTAGCTATATCCCATTCTGGGAGGATTAGCACTCCTGATACCTTTACCATATCCCTTCCCTGTTCTGGAGTGATTTGTTTAAATTTTGAAGTCATCTCTATTTTCACTTCTTCCTCAATGACTTGTAAATCCTTCTTTGGATTCTCTTCATGTCTCTTCTCACAGATTTCTTGAAATTGTTTGATGTTTAATTTCCAAAGAAATTGCATAAAGGCCTAAGTTTTAACAAAAGTATCATCATCCAAAAACTCTTCACAAGCTTGCTTGATTATAGGGTCCAATTCTATACCTGCCAATTCCCCTGCTGTTAAATCCAACTTAGGTTCTTCTAGTGGCTCTAGCACTCCTTCATTTACTTCTTCATAGGTCATAAAGATTTGACCTAGAGGATCTACTTGTTGTACTTGTTCTGCAATCTCTTGGTCATCAAAAATTCTTAGAGGAGACTATGATGGAGATTACTCCTTTTCAACATGAGCAGGCCTTTCTTCCACTCTTTTTTTCTTTGATGGGTGTGGAGAATCAATTACATCCTCAAAAGTTTGAGGATGAGGAGAATCAGGGACCTCTACAATCTCCTTTTGTTTTCCAACCTGTTGTAAGGTTGATGGGATATCCCTTTTATCTATTTTCTTTTGTTGGCTTTTCTCTGGTATCACAACATTGTAACCAGTCTTCTTTTGCACCATGTACCTCCCTGGGGGTAACCCTTTTGCAAATACAGGCTTGCTCAACAATTGTTTAGCCTTTTCTGGATCATCCTTCATAACCTTTTCCTTGTTTTCATTAAGGGTCTGAAAAATATCCTGAAAACAATTCATAAGAGTATCTATTTTCTTCCCCATTGGAGTTATGCTTTTCAGGGGATCCCATCCAGAATCAAATTGCCAGATAAAATCTAATGTCTTCCTGTATACCAGCCATTTTTCTTTCCTAACCTCTTGTTCCTACAACTTTGCTACATTCCTGATAATATCTTTAGGGAAATTAAAAATATGGTTAATCATGGCACACTTGGCTCTCTTCTTAAACATTTCATTATAGAAACCTTCTGGATCTACTGTTCTGGCAATTACAATAGCCATATGATATGGAGCTAGGATTTTATCCATGTAAACCCATCCACCCTTGGTAATTATGAATTGATGGAAAATGGTAACATTTGGGAATAAAGTTCCCTTGCCTTTTCTAGTGAGGGAACACTCTTCAATATCTCCCAATTGCCTAAAGAAATCTGCCATTCCAATCCTAAGGGGTACCTAATAGGGCAATATAAAAGGGGTCCCCCTGAAACCATACAACCTGATGACAGTTGATACATTGTAGAAAATAACATCTCCCCAATTGTGTACAATATTCAGATTCTTAGCAAACTGATTTTTCCTAATAAGCTGTGCCAATACTGTTGGGATTCTTGGGTTGTTTAAGACAAACAACTTCCTGAGTTTGGCTACAAAATGTTTATCAAAATTAATGAAACTATGATCCTTCTTATCCTAGGTCATTGTGAGGCTCCATAATTGGATTTTCATATCTTCACCATCCTTCTTTCTCACTAATTCCATTTCTTGTTCAAAATAACTTGCTCCTTTAAACAAAAACATGTACATTATGAAAGAGTACCAGCAAAAGGGCCTATCATCTTCATTCTTTTGAATCTTCACTAATCCATTATGTATTAATTCAGTAATAAAAGGAGCAAAATCAAAAGTAATAGATACATGTGCATGTAAAATTTGGATCACCATGCACATCAAGTGTATTGGCATCCTTTCACTAACATCCTCCCCAAAAACCTGACATAATGACCAATATGCACCCTTAGCTCTAAGATCAAAATATTCTATTTTAAAAGGCTCCTGAGTGTTCTGTCCCATAATAACCATTTTTCCAATTTTGGTGCAGAAATCCTTCAACAATTTGCCTCTGAAATAGTTCCTTTGTGCATCATACACTTGCCTTAGCTCTTCAAAATCAATGTTCTCTAAACTGTCTGAGGATTCACTTAACCTGAACACCTTCCTAATCTCTTCAGCAAAAATTTTAATCAATAGTATTCCCTTTGCATCCCTAACCTCTCTAGTGATTAGATCATAACTCTTTGCAACCTGGATCATCAAATCCACATCTAAAAAGACATCAGGTACCACAATTTTTCCTAGGTCAGACTGCCATATATTGCTTGCAGGGTGAGGGGCATTTCTCTGACTAAAACCTAATTTGAATAATTCCAACCCAGTGATATCAGGGCCACCACTTACATTGATTGTACCAATTTTGGCCTCTCTAATAAAATTTGTTGTGTCATATAAACCCTCCGCTACTTTTACCCTAGGATCTTTGGGAATCAAACTCTTGGTTTTCACCAGGTTAGTAGTAGAGCCGGGAATTAATTGCAACAAATCCTCATGCAAACTTCTTTCACTATACTCAATTTTACAGGACAATTCTTTCCTTGGTGCCATTTTTAGGGTTTATCTTTAAAAGAAATCTTTGCAAGATAGACAAATTACAGAACTATGATTCTTTTAGTAGGGAAGCAATTCGCGCAAGTATTTCACCAACCTTTTTCTTGGAAACCACCGAGAGATAATAGCCAGTCCTTGTAATTCTTCACACTTGAGTCTCTACAAATTTTTGATCTCTTTGTGCTTCTAAGAGTGCGCATAATTCTTATATATGAGCAATTAAAGCAGTCATGTCAATAATTTATTTAGCATGATTCAACAATTACTCCTCCAAAAGAATGAACTGTCACTTCTCAACAGGAAACTTCAAATTTGCATCACTTTATCTCCAATTTGAATTAGAACTGTCAATCCTCATTAGCATATGATCTAACGGCCTATCGCATGATCACATAGCATGAAAATTACTCATGCGAACATATGACTAACCATCACTTTATCTCTCTATTTATGGTGGTCTCTTATAACTTCCACCGTTAAGACAAAATGTTGTTCGCATGATCGCATAGCTTGAAAGAAGCTTATGCGAACATGCAAAAACCCGTTAGCATCAATCACCATCATTATCTTTCTTCAAGTTGCTAGTCCCACTTTGCCTTTGTCAATAAAGAAAATCCAGACTTGCAACACCTGGAAAATTGTCATGTACTTTCTTTCTTTCCGAGCACTGGTGTCTGCTAACATCTTCCACATCAGCAAGTATTAACGACCCATCAGGGAGAAACCATATGCAAAAATTGACACCGGTCCTACTGATACTAGCCAATGAGAAAATGCTATTCATGTACATCTATCAAAAGTCCCACCTGAGAATCGCGCTTGGCTTTATGCAAGATCGACGGCTTGTCACATGATCACATAGGCCTCTAAGATCCCATGTGATTATATGATAGCCGTCCGATCTTCCCCTTATTGCTTTTCACACTTTGGAGACTCCTCTACCACTGCCCCACTATCATTTACAAATAAAAGGCCGCCACTTGTGAAATACTTGTCAGTGGTCCCACCTTGTTTCCACATCAAGGTTCATTATAAAATCAATGACTATTTCGCATGTTCGCATGGCTTGGAAAGATTCCATGCGAACACACGACCACTATTAGATCTTCTTTAAAGATTCACAGTTGAATGAAAGCTGAAACATTACAATATAAGGTAATTAGGACATAGGATAAATTATTTATATCACCAGGTTTCTAGACTTAGGAAAACAATATATAACCCCCGCGTGAAAAATAAACACATGTGCTCTTTAATGAACGTATGTGACTTAAAAAGTAATGTTCAAATAGAAATGAAGAGAATGACTTAAGGTTTATTTGAAAATGGCAGACATTTTTAGGGTTTTGACATGAATTCAAAATTCTTCAAAAACAAGACCTAGGGTAAGGATTTTTGAACTTGGTTATGACAATTTTGAAGAAATTCTGACACCTGGACCCAGGAAAACTTCACAAACCAGAGGACTAAACCAACATTTGGACAAAAACCTTAGAAAATTAAGAATATACCCAACACATCATTTACATAGAAATTTTTTTTTCTTAATCTCCTCTATTACGTTTTCCTTTGATTAATCTCAATTGTCCAATTCATTTTACAAACTTATATATTGAATCTGGATCTCGGTAACACATTTTCTCATCACCTAGGAAGTTGAACTTTCTTGAAACCTGTTCCTTCTCTTTTTAACCATTTAGATCTAAGCCATAGATCATCACCTTGAATTTTCCTGATCGTAGATCTCTCTAAATAACTCTTCCTCATCATCATAAATATCCGGCTCATCATAGGTTATCATTAAATGTCATTCTAATTCTTGTATTTAATTTATGTTCCTTGCTCAATGGATAAATCTATAATTTAGTTAACTTCTCTTGGTGTCTAAAAATTTTCTACTCAGTGTCTTCCATTCCTTTTCATTTACCTAAATATACTCCCTTTACCTTTTACATTTTTCTCTTTACCGAATGACTTTTCACGCTCGGTAGCCAAAACTATTTTGCATATTGACTTGACTAATCTTCATTACCATTCTTTACTGACTTGATATAATCATATGTTAGGTAGAAAACAATTATATCAACATAACCTTACCATTGTCTAATCTTTATCAGTTACCCAATTAAGTTATTCAACTTCATAACATCTCACTTCTTCTTCTTCTCCTTAACTCATTCACACTTGTATCATACTCTGAATGATATGGAAACACAATATAAACTAGATATCAATTATTTGATATCAATGACAAGACAATAACTAATCTAACCTTTCTACTAGATTATATTCCTCTAATATTGGTTAGTATTCATCATCATCATCATAAATTATAGTAACATATGGTTAAGTTGATGTGTTGTTTTGGAATTAAGAAAAAATAGGTTTTAACGGGGACCCAAAACCCCTTACAAAAAGTTACAACAAATTAGCATAAGATACCCAAAGTAAGAGACAAATGATGTTTTTTTGTGTTAATATGATTTAGAACAACAGAGAGGGGGGGTGAATTAGTTGTTCTCAGGTCCTAATGTATAAAACAAACTTAAGACTTTTCCTTAAATCAGATCCAATAAGCAAAAAAAATTCGGTCATCACTGATTCAATAATAGAAACATATAACAATGCAGTCCACTACCCAACTATAACTTAACTTGTAAAACACAGAAATGTTCAAACCAAAACATTCATACAAGTATTAACACTAGGATTTATAGTGGAAACCCAATTTGGGAAAAACCACTTTGTAACATGCTACTATTATTTTCACACTTCTGAAGTGAGCTTGGTTAAAAGCTAACCCTGTCAAAGGTTACAATACACACTATCAGGTGTGACCCGGTTAAAAGATTTCAATCACCCTGTTAAAAGTGAGCCTTGTCATAGGACTTACATAAACTCCATTAGAATGCAACCTTGTTCAAAAGATTTAACATATGACTATTAGGTCAACCTCTGTTAAAAGGATTTTGACTGTTACAATGGTTAGAAAGTAGCAGCAATATTTATTTGAAAATATACAACTCACTTTGCAAATATCAAATCTGATTCCATACACTAATGCTAGTTTACTGACTTTGAAACTTTTCCATCTCCATCTTTGATCTGCTTGAAACTTTTCTTCAAGCAACCACCACAATTCTCCTTCAGCCTTTGCTGCTTATACAATCAATAAAACTTTACTGATCTTCTAGCATTCTACTTTTTCAACCCCATGTACATATTTATATCTAATGCTCAGGTTCCCTTTTACACTTTCCTGAATTAGGTTAACTCATCTTATGCCACTTAATCTCATTCGTAGATCTTAGGGTTAGGTCAGATTCATTAAATCTACCCATTTCATGTTCTTCATCTTTATTTCTAGAATCTATTAGGAATGAATGCAAAGTATTTTGGCAGTCATTCTATAGCAGTTGTTGTTGCATTCATGACTTGGATTGTCATTGATGTCAACATAGTGATATTCTGGATATCAACAGGAAAGTAGGTACATTTTTTTTTTGCACACATGTTGTATTGTAGATTGACTTTTGTGTAGTTGATGGTATGTTCTTTGGTGTGTTATTAACCTATGGTTAATAGCACAAAAAGAAATTCATTCATTCATGAGAGTTATGAGCATTTTGGTGAAAGCAGTGTTTAGACAGTGTTTCTGTGTAGCGATTTTCAGAAATCGAAGGATATCTCTTAGCTGGGATGGAATCTAATTTTTCATAGTTAAAGGGATGTTGGAGACTCATTAATGATGATGTGGTTCATAGCACAAACTTTGAGGATATGTTTGGAGAAAGTTGCAGTATCTGGAAGCCGACAATTTTATGTGAATTTTGTGTGTAGCGTGTAGAAATTATTATTTTGTAATTAAGGACCGACTCATTTGTAATTATTTGAGTTTGGTATATAAGAAGGAATGTTTTCCTTGTTGTAATGGGAGTTGTAATAAGAATTGAGAAAAAGAGAATTGTAAAAAAAAAGGAGAATTGAGTAGAGAGGATTGAATTGTGAAAGTTGAGATGCGAATATATGCATGAAGTGAAGAAAAGAGCTAATTCAGTGATAAAGGAAGACTTGTGAGTACAGAGATTTGGAATTGTGATCTTGTGTAGCAGAGAGTGTGGTTTTGGCACAGTATGAAGGAGGTAATATATTTCATTTTATTCTATTGAATAATTCTAAGATCTTTTGGACAAGGGGTTCAAAGATCTTGCCTTGAAGCTGTTTGGGCAGTGGGTCCTTCTGTCTTCCATAAAATCTTAACCAGATTAGAATCTTTTAACAAGGATTTAAAATCTCCTAATAGGGATTTATATGTACTGAATGTATTTCATAAGACTCCTAACAGGGTCCATCCTCTAACAAGGAACTTTCATTTTAGTGCATCATTTTGTGGGCATCATTCCCACCGGGGTTTACTCTTTTCAAGAGGTTCCCTAGTCAATATATCTTGTGTTATTGTGTAATTGTGTATGATTATCTTTCTATGGTTGATTACTACAATGATTATATTGTTTAAAGTAGTTGAATGGTTAAATTATCAGATAACTGATTCACCCCCCCCCCCTCTCAGTTATCTTGGGGATCTTTACTTTCTAACAATTAGTATCAGAGCAGCAGGTCCTTGAAAGAAAAGTTTAACAACTTAAGGAGATCCATGGGAAATTTCAGGAAAGAAAGCCCTAAGTTTGATGGAGTAAATTTTAATAGCTGGAAAGAAAAGATGAAGAAACATTTATTGTGTTTAGGACCAAGTTATTGGTTGATTACAAAGAATGAGAAGACTATCATTGAGGAAGACAATCTAGAGGCAGGAACTAAAGATGAGCTAGATCTATTCATGTGTAACATACTTACAAGAGAAGCACTTTTGTCAGCACTACTAGAGAATGAATACAGTCACGTAAGATGTTTGAAAACATCTCATGCAATTTGGAAAGCTTTACATTCTACTTTTGAAGGTGATGAACATGCAAAGAAGGCTAGATTACATAATTGGATTTGTGCATTTGAAGATATTAGAATGATGGAAGATGAATCTATTAGAAGCTATATTGGTAGGATGTGATGCAGGAGCATCCTAGGTGTAAGAGCAATCTTGCATCATCCAAAAATATTTATGTTTTTATATTCAATAAGGGTTATTTTGTGCAAAGCTGCTATTTATGGAAAGTTACTATTCTTGGTAATTTTCGTATGTGCTCAGAATGATCTGATTTCTTTCTTGGAGGTTCATTTTGGTCATATAAGTCTGCCAGTAAAATTTAATTGCCAGATCAAGTGTATATTGGAAGATATTGAAGATTTTCGGTATTGGCAGTAGGGTACAGAAACTTTGAACTCAGTTTTGAAAGCTTTAGAGGCCCCGGATGAGGTCGAAAATTTGGATGACGACCACTTACATCGGTCAAGCCTGTAGAGCGCTTCGTGGCATTTCCGAAATGGGGTTATAATAGCCGAGCGGGTCAATTGGTGATGACTTATGGTCTTCGGAAGTTGGGCCACCTGAAATGCCGAAAAATAATTTTCTTCAAAATTTCTGTTCGGGTTTCAAAGGTTATCTTGAGCCGACTATGATGTAATAAAATGTAAAATAAAATAATTCTAAGTTGGTCGGCCTTATTGGTTAAAATTCTGGAACCTTCCCAGGCGGTGGAAAATTGCTTATATAAGGAAGGCTGTATTATTGTCTTAGGCAGTTCAGAATAGTTCTGGGTAGTAGATCTGAGTAATAGTTTGAGGCTTTGTCCTACAGAATATTGTAAGGGAATGCCTATGTGGCTTTGCATATTGTAATTCTGAAAGTTTGTAATTCCACGTTTGTGGAGATAATAAGAAGCCAATTTTCTGTTCTTGCATATTATTGTTGTTGTTTCTCTATTTCTGTTATGTGTTTGTGGTATTAAGGGGAGCACCCTTCATCAAGTGGTATCAGAGCAGGTTTTCTTGAGTGTGTAAACAGATCGCCGACTGTGAGGCAGTTTGCACCAGGACCGTGGCTAGGGTTTCAGCGCGCATCGCGAAAATGCCTCCACGAAGGGAACGTGGCAGAAGAGCTGGTGTTGTAACACCTGAGGTTAGAGAGCTGTAGAGACAAGTGCGAGCATTGAAAGAAGAGATTCGCAGAGGAATGAATCTTAATGTCAGAGACGAAAGTGAGGATGAAGCCGAAGAAGAATATCAAGAAGGAGAAGTTGAAATTGTGAACCAGGAGGAAGAAAGACTTTTTCGGGTGATTTCCAAGATTGGGAAAAGACCTAAGATTGAGGTTCCTACATTTTCTGGAAATCTTAACCCAGAGGAATTGATCGACTGGATCAATGAATGTGAGAAATATTTTGAGTATGAAGATGTTGAGGATCCTGATAGGGTCAAATTTGCGAAGGCCAGACTGAAAGGTCATGCGAAGATCTGGTGGCAAGAAATTCAATTGGAGCGAAATAGAAGAGGGAAAGATAAAATCACAAGATGGGATCGGATGGTGGATAAATTGAAGCGACAGTTCATTCCTGTTGATTATGAGCTTGATCTATTAAAGAAAATGCAGAGTTTGAAGCAAGCAGGAAGATCTATTCAGGAGTATACAGAGGAGTTCTATCGACTCCTCATCAGAACAGGCCATGCAGGAGCTGATAAGGAGAAAGTTGCCCGATACCTTAATGGGTTAAGGAAAAGCATTCAGGAGGAGTTGAATCTGGTTCGAATGATCAGTATTGAGGAGGCATACCAATTTGCCCTAAAAGTAGAGGAAAAGCTGAACAAGAAGTTTGAGAGCAGACAAAATGGAAGAGGTCGTGGTGGACGATCTGGTGGACGGTCATATGCTGGCCGAAATAAAGATCCAAAAAAGAAGGATGAGGCTAGTAGCAGTCAGAATCAGCGAGGAAATAATTCCAATCGCTTCTAGGATCAGAATAATAGAGATCAGAGAGGAAGAGGAAGAGGACAAAGATCTGGAAGAGGTGGCTTCCGTGGAACATGTTTTCACTGTGGAGAAGAAGGTCATAGGGCATTTGAATGTCCTCAGTGCCAAGGCAGAATAGACAGGAGAAATGAAGGCCAGGCCAGAGTTGCACATGTAGATGAAGATATCAGATCATCAAATTCTGAAGATGCTGAAAGAGGAGAAACGTTGATTAACAGAAGAGTCCTGTTGAGTGGTGAGAATGAACCTGAGCAAAGGAGGAGCCTGTTTCGCACCAGGTGCAAGTGTGAAGGTAAATGTTGTGATGTGATCATTGATAGTGGGAGCACTGACAATTTGGTGTCAGAAGAGATGGTGACAAAGTTGAAGCTCAAGAGACAGAAACACCCACATCCATATCGGATTGCCTGGGTACAGGATGACCACAGGGTCATGGTCAATGAACAATGCCTGGTGAAGTTCAAGATTGGCGGATACCAAGATGAGGTATTGTGTGATATCTTATCTATGGATGCATGTCATATGTTGTTGGGTAGACCATGGTAGTTTGACAGATGTGCTGTACATGATGGTCGTGTGAATACCTATTCTCTGACAAAGGATGGAGTGCGACATAAGCTAAAACCATTGAAGGAGACTGAAGAAAAGGTATGTGGTAATGCAAGGATAACTTTTGTTGATGGAAGAAATTTCCTAGATGGTATGAGACATGAGCATGTATGTTTTGTTTTAATTCCAAAAGTTGGTAAAGAGGAAGTAGAAGATGTTCCTGTAGAAGTTGCAGATTTGTTGAATGAGTTTCAGGATATTGTATCCGATAACGTGCCTGATGGATTACCACCAGTCAGGAAGATTAGTCATCAGATGGACTTGATTCCATGAGCGAGTTTGCCGAATAAGGCAGCACACAAAATGGCACCTGCAGAAAGTGAGGAGTTGAACAGACAAGTATATGAACTGTTACAGAAAGGATTGATCCGTGAGAGTCCGAGTCCCTGTGCTGTACCAGTGGTATTAGCACCAAAGAAGAATGGAGAATGGAGGATGTGTACAGATTCTAGGGTAATAAACAAGATCACAATCAAGTACAGGTTTCCATTGTCATGAATGGATGATATTATGGACTGTTTGAGTGGAGCTGTGTATTTCTCAAAGATAGATCTGAAGAGTGGATATCACCAGATTCGGATCAAACAAGGAGATGAATGGAAGACTGCCTTCAAGAGAAAGGAAGAACTATATGAGTGGTTAGTCATGCCTTTTGGGCTAACCAATGCACCGAGCACTTTCATGCGGCTCATGAACGAGGTTCTGAAAGAATTTTTGGGTAAGTTTGTCATTGTTTACCTACATGATATTTTGATCTTTAGTAAGACATTGGATGAGCATATGATGCATATTCGTATGGTATTTGAGAAGTTGAGAGAAGAAAAATTGCTGATTAATTTGAAGAAGTGCAGTTTTGTGAAGAAAGAGTTAGTGTATTTGGGATTTGTAGTTTCAGCAGAAGGTCTAAAAATGGACCCAGAGAAGGTACAGGCTATCCTTGAATGGCCTACTCCAAGGAATGCTACTGAGGTAAGATCTTTTCATGGTCTAGCTAGCTTTTACAGAAAGTTTATCAAAAATTTTAGCAGTATTTGTGGTCCCTTGACTGAAACAATGAGAGGGGATAGAAAAGAGTTTAAGTGGACTAATGGGGCAGAAAAAAGTTTTCAATTGTTTAAACAAAAGGTTACAGAACAACCTGTTTTAGCACTTCCAGATTTTAATAAGGTGTTTCAAGTAGATTGTGATGCTAGTGGTACTGCAATAGGAGCTGTTATGAGCCAAGAAGGTAAACCTGTTGCGTATTTTAGTGAGAAGTTAAATGATGCCAAGAGGAAGTATTCTGTTTATGATCAAAAATTTTATGCTATAGTTCAGGCATTAAAGAAGTGGAGACATTATTTGCTTCCTAAGGAGTTTGTTTTGTATACTGATCATCAAGCTTTGCAATATTTGAATAGTCAAGGAAAATTGAATCAAAGGCATTTGAAATGGGTTGAGTTTTTGCAGAGTTATACATTTGTTTTGAAACACAGAAGTGGAAAGTCTAATAGGGTTGCAGATGCTCTTAGCAGAAGGCAACTATTGCTAATAGAAATACAGATTGAAGTGGTTGGTTTCAGGGAACTCAAGAATTTGTATCCAGAGGATTCTGATTTTGGTGAAGCTTGGAAAGCTTGTGTAGAACCTGTTACTCTAGACAGGACAAAATGGTTGGATTTCATCATCCAGGATGATATGCTATTCAAAGGGAGTCAGTTGTGCATTCCAAAAAGTTCTATGAGGGAGAATCTCATCAAGGAGAAGCATAGCGGAGGATTGGCTGGACATTTTGGTCGTGACAAAACCTTTTCTTTAGTTAGTGAGAATTATTATTGGCCACAGTTGCAGCAAGATGTGAAGAAGTTTGTACAGAGTTGTAGAGTATGTCAGATGGCGAAAGGAGTGAAGCAGAATACAGGGTTGTATCAGCCATTACCTATACCAGAGAAGCCTTGGGAGGATATCAGTATGGACTTTGTTCTTGGTTTACCGAGGACTCAGCGGGGACATGATTCAATTTTTGTGGTGGTTGATAGATTTTCGAAGATGACACATTTCATTCCCTGCAAGAAGACTAATGATGCTGTTCATGTAGCAAAATTATTTTTTAGAGAAGTAGTGAGACTTCATGGTTTGCCAAAGACCATAGTTTCAGATCGAGATACTAAGTTTGTTGGATATTTTTGGCGTACATTGTGGAAGAAGTTGAAGACAGATTTGAAGTTTAGTTCATCACATCATCCACAGACTGATGGACAGAGAGAGGTGGTGAATAGGAGTTTGGGAAATTTGCTAAGATGTTTGGTTGGAGATAAGCCAACAGGATGGGATTTGATTTTACCACAGGCGGAATTCGCATATAATAATTCTATCAATAGGAGCACTGGTAAATCACCATTCCAGATTATATATGGAAGTAGTCCAAGAAATGCATCTGAATTGAGGAAAATAGATAAAGGAGAAATAAGTAGTGCTGAAGCTGAGGATTTTGCAGAACACTTGAAGAACATCCATGAGGAGGTGAGGAAGCATATTACTAAGATAAATGCGCAGTATAAGGCTAAGGCAGATGAGAAAAGGAGGCATAAGGAATTTCAGGCTGGCGATGAAGTCATGGTTCATTTGTGGAAGGAGCGGTTTCCAGTTGGTACATATAACAAGCTAAAAATGAAGAAGTTTGGGCCATGTAAGATACTGAAGAAGCATGATTCAGGAAATGCATATGAGGTAGAATTGCCTAGTGAGCTGAATATTTCACCAGTGTTTAAAATTTTAGATTTGACAGAGTATCACGAAGGAGGTGTTGAGGATGAGGTTGCAGCAGCACAGTGGAGTATTCCAGTAACCAGTTCAGATATCAAGGAGATCGAAGATATACTGGACAGTCGTGTTGGCAGAAGCACAAGGAACAGGACATATGAAGAATATCTGGTCAAGTGGAAAGGATGACCTGTTGAAGATTCATCATGGCTGACAAAGGAGGAGGTTAGCCATCTTGGTTTTCCTCTGCACACCTGAGTCGTGACAGGGTCACTTCTCAAATTACCCCGGGTGTCTGATGCAGGAGCATCCTGGGTGTAAGAGCAATCTTGCATCACCCAAAAATATTTATGTTTTTATATTCAATAAGGGTTATTTTGTGCAGAGCTGCTATTTATGGAAAGTTACTATTCTTGGTAATTTTCGTATGTGCTCAGAATGATCTGATTTCTTTCTTGGAGGTTCATTTTGGTCATATAAGTCTGCCAGTAAAGTTTCATTGCCAGATCAAGTGTATATTGGAAGATATTGAAGATTTTCGGTATTGGCAGTAGCGTACAGAAACTTTGAACTCAGTTTTGAAGGCTGTAGAGGCCCCGAATGAGGTCAAAAATTTGGATGACGAGCGCTTGCACCGGTCAAGCCTGTAGAGCGTTTCGTGGCATTTCCGAAATGGGGTTATAATAGCCGAGCGGGTCAATTGGTGATGAATTATGGTCTTCGGAAGTTGGGCCACCTGAAATGCCAGAAAATAATTTTCTTCAAAATTTCTGTTCGGGTTTCAAAGGTTATCTTGAGCCGACTATGATGTAATAAAATGTAAAATAAAATAATTCTAAGTTGGTCGGCCTTATTGGTTAAAATTCTGGAACCTTCCCAGGCGGTGGAAAATTGCTTATATAAGGAAGGCTGTATTATTGTCTTAGGCAGTTCAGAATAGTTCTGGGTAGTAGATCTGGGTAATAGTTCGAGGCTTTGTCCTACAGAATATTGTAAGGGAATGCCCATGTGGCTTTGCATATTGTAATTCTGAAAGTTTGTAATTCCACGTTTGTGGAGATAATAAGAAGCCAATTTTCTGTTTTTGCATATTATTGTTGTTGTTTCTCTATTTCTGTTATGTGTTTGTGGTATTAAGGGGAGCACCCTTCATCAAGTGGTATCAGAGCAGGTTTTCTTGAGTGTGTAAACAGATCGCCGACTGTGAGGCAGTTTGCACCAGGACCGTGGCTAGGGTTTCAGCGCGCATCGCGAAAATGCCTCCACGAAGGGAACGTGGCAGAAGAGCTGGTGTTGTAACACCTGAGGTTAGAGAGCTGTAGAGACAAGTGCGAGCATTGAAAGAAGAGATTCCGAGAGGAATGAATCTTAATGTCAGAGACGAAAGTGAGGATGAAGCCGAAGAAGAATATCAAGAAGGAGAAGTTGAAATTGTGAACCAGGAGGAAGAAAGACTTTTTCGGGTGATTTCCAAGATTGGGAAAAGACCTAAGATTGAGGTTCCTACATTTTCTGGAAATCTTAACCCAGAGGAATTGATCGACTGGATCAATGAATGTGAGAAATATTTTGAGTATGAAGATGTTGAGGATCCTGATAGGGTCAAATTTGCGAAGGCCAGACTGAAAGGTCATGCGAAGATCTGGTGGCAAGAAATTCAATTGGAGTGAAATAGAAGAGGGAAAGATAAAATCACAAGATGGGATCGGATGGTGGATAAATTGAAGCGACAGTTCATTCCTGTTGATTATGAGCTTGATCTATTAAAGAAAATGCAGAGTTTGAAGCAAGCAGGAAGATCTATTCAGGAGTATACAGAGGAGTTCTATCGACTCCTCATCAGAACAGGCCATGCAGGAGCTGATAAGGAGAAAGTTGCCCGATACCTTAATGGGTTAAGGACAAGCATTCAGGAGGAGTTGAATCTGGTTCGAATGATCAGTATTGAGGAGGCATACCAATTTGCCCTAAAAGTAGAGGAAAAGCTGAACAAGAAGTTTGAGAGTAGACAAAATGGAAGAGGTCGTGGTGGACGATCTGGTGGACGGTCATATGCTGGCCGAAATAAAGATCCAAAAAAGAAGGATGAGGCTAGTAGCAGTCAGAATCAGCGAGGAAATAATTCCAATCGCTTCTAGGATCAGAATAATAGAGATCAGAGAGGAAGATGAAGAGGACAAAGATCTGGAAGAGGTGGCTTCCGTGGAACATGTTTTCACTGTGGAGAAGAAGGTCATAGCGCATTTGAATGTCCTCAGTGCCAAGGCAGAATAGACAGGAGAAATGAAGGCCAGGCCAGAGTTGCACATGTAGATGAAGATATCAGATCATCAAATTCTGAAGATGCTGAAAGAGGAGAAACGTTGATTAACAGAAAAGTCCTGTTGAGTGGTGAGAATGAACCTGAGCAAAGGAGGAGCCTGTTTCGCACCAGGTGCAAGTGTGAAGGTAAATGTTGTGATGTGATCATTGATAGTGGGAGCACTGACAATTTGGTGTCAGAAGAGATGGTGACAAAGTTGAAGCTCAAGAGACAGAAACACCCACATCCATATCGGATTGCCTGGGTACAGGATGACCACAGGGTCATGGTCAATGAACAATGCCTGGTGAAGTTCAAGATTGGCGGATACCAAGATGAGGTATTGTGTGATATCTTATCTATGGATGCATGTCATATGTTGTTGGGTAGACCATGGTAGTTTGACAGATGTGCTGTACATGATGGTCGTGCGAATACCTATTCTCTGACAAAGGATGGAGTGCGACATAAGCTAAAACCATTGAAGGAGACTGAAGAAAAGGTATGTGGTAATGCAAGGATAACTTTTGTTGATGGAAGAAATTTCCTAGATGGTATGAGACATGAGCATGTATGTTTTGTTTTAATTCCAAAAGTTGGTAAAGAGGAAGTAGAAGATGTTCCTGTAGAAGTTGCAGATTTGTTGAATGAGTTTCAAGATATTGTATCCGATAACGTGCCTGATGGATTACCACCAGTCAGGAAGATTAGTCATCAGATGGACTTGATTCCATGAGCGAGTTTGCCGAATAAGGCAGCACACAAAATGGCACCTGCAGAAAGTGAGGAGTTGAACAGACAAGTATATGAACTGTTACAGAAAGGATTGATCCGTGAGAGTCCGAGTCCCTGTGTTGTACCAGCGGTATTAGCACCAAAGAAGAATGGAGAATGGAGGATGTGTACAGATTCTAGGGTAATAAACAAGATCACAATCAAGTACAGGTTTCCATTGTCATGAATGGATGATATTATGGACTGTTTGAGTGGAGCTGTGTATTTCTCAAAGATAGATCTGAAGAGTGGATATCACCAGATTCGGATCAAACAAGGAGATGAATGGAAGACTGCCTTCAAGAGAAAGGAAGGACTATATGAGTGGTTAGTCATGCCTTTTGGACTAACCAATGCACCGAGCACTTTCATGCGGCTCATGAACGAGGTTCTGAAAGAATTTTTGGGTAAGTTTGTCATTGTTTACCTACATGATATTTTGATCTTTAGTAAGACATTGGATGAGCATATGATGCATATTCGTATGGTATTTGAGAAGTTGAGAGAAGAAAAATTGCTGATTAATTTGAAGAAGTGCAGTTTTGTGAAGAAAGAGTTAGTGTATTTGGGATTTGTAGTTTCAGCAGAAGGTCTAAAAATGGACCCAGAGAAGGTACAGGCTATCCTTGAATGGCCTACTCCAAGGAATGCTACTGAGGTAAGATCTTTTCATGGTCTAGCTAGCTTTTACAGAAAGTTTATCAAAAATTTTAGCAGTATTTGTGGTCCCTTGACTGAAACAATGAGAGGGGATAGAAAAGAGTTTAATTGGACTAATGGGGCAGAAAAAAGTTTTCAATTGTTTAAACAAAAAGTTACAGAACAACCTATTTTAGCACTTCCAGATTTTAATAAGGTGTTTCAAGTAGATTGTGATGCTAGTGGTACTGCAATAGGAGCTGT
Organism: Chamaecyparis obtusa; assembly: GCA_027943335.1. Lineage (NCBI taxonomy): Eukaryota > Viridiplantae > Streptophyta > Pinopsida > Cupressales > Cupressaceae > Chamaecyparis > Chamaecyparis obtusa. The sequence continues at coordinate 5,508,496 of BSBK01000615.1, read as the reverse complement.
TATGAGCCAAGAAGATAAACCTGTTGCGTATTTTAGTGAGAAGTTAAATGATGCCAAGAGGAAGTATTTTGTTTATGATCAGGAATTTTATGCTATAGTTCAGGCATTAAAGAAGTGGAGACATTATTTGCTTCCTAAGGAGTTTGTTTTGTATACTGATCATCAAGCTTTGCAATATTTGAATAGTCAAGGAAAATTGAATCAAAGGCATTTGAAATGGGTTGAGTTTTTGCAGAGTTATACATTTGTTTTGAAACACAGAAGTGGAAAGTCTAATAGGGTTGCAGATGCTCTTAGCAGAAGGCAACTATTGCTAACAGAAATACAGATTGAAGTGGTTGGGTTCAGGGAACTCAAGAATTTGTATCCAGAGGATTCTGATTTTGGTGAAGCTTGGAAAGCTTGTGCAGAACCTGTTACTCTAGACAGGACAAAATGGTTGGATTTCATCATCCAGGATGATATGCTATTCAAAGGGAGTCAGTTGTGCATTCCAAAAAGTTCTATGAGGGAGAATCTCATCAACGAGAAGCATAGCGGAGGATTGGCTGGACATTTTGGTCGTGACAAAACCTTTTCTTTAGTTAGTGAGAATTATTATTGGCCACAGTTGCAGCAAGATGTGAAGAAGTTTGTACAGAGTTGTAGAGTATGTCAGATGGCGAAAGGAGTGAAGCAGAATACAGGGTTGTATCAGCCATTACCTATACCAGAGAAGCCTTGGGAGGATATCAGTATGGACTTTGTTCTTGGTTTACCGAGGACTCAGCGGGGACATGATTCAATTTTTGTGGTGGTTGACAGATTTTCGAAGATGACACATTTCATTCCCTGCAAGAAGACTAATGATGCTGTTCATGTAGCAAAATTATTTTTCAGAGAAGTAGTGAGACTTCATGGTTTGCCAAAGACCATAGTTTCAGATCGAGATACTAAGTTTGTTGGATATTTCTGGCGTACATTGTGGAAGAAGTTGAAGACAGATTTAAAGTTTAGTTCATCACATCATCCACAGACTGATGGACAGAGAGAGGTGGTGAATAGGAGTTTGGGAAATTTACTGAGATGTTTGGTTGGAGATAAGCCAACAGGATGGGATTTGATTTTACCACAGGCGGAATTCGCATACAATAATTCTATCAATAGGAGCACTGGTAAATCACCATTCCTGATTATATATGGAAGTAGTCCAAGAAATGCATCTGAATTGAGGAAGATAGATAAAGGAGAAATAAGTAGTGCTGAAGCTGAGGATTTTGCAGAACACTTGAAGAACATCCATGAGGAGGTGAGGAAGCATATTACTAAGATAAATGCGCAGTATAAGACTAAGGCAGATGAGAAAAGGAGGCATAAGGAATTTTAGGCTGGCGATGAAGTCATGGTTCATTTGTGGAAGGAGCGGTTTCCAGTTGGTACATATAACAAGCTAAAAATGAAGAAGTTTGGGCCATGTAAGATACTGAAGAAGCATGATTCATGAAATGCATATGAGGTAGAATTGCCTAGTGAGCTGAATATTTCACCAATGTTTAACATTTTAGATTTGACAGAGTATCACGAAGGAGGTGTTGAGGATGAGGTTGCAGCAGCACAGTGGAGTATTCCAGTAACCAGTTCAGATATCAAGGAGATCGAAGATATACTGGACAGTCGTGTTGGCAGAAGCACAAGGAACAGGACATATGAAGAATATCTGGTCAAGTGGAAAGGACGACCTGTTGAAGATTCATCATGGCTGACAAAGGAGGAGGTTAGCCATCTTGGTTTTCCTCTGCACACCTGAGTCGTGACAGGGTCACTTCTCAAATTACCCCGGGTGTCTGATGCAGGAGCATCCTGGGTGTAAGAGCAATCTTGCATCACCCAAAAATATTTATGTTTTTATATTCAATAAGGGTTATTTTGTGCAGAGCTGCTATTTATGGAAAGTTACTATTCTTAGTAATTTTTGTATGTGCTCAGAATGATCTAATTTCTTTCTTGGAGGTTCATTTTGGTCATATAAGTCTGCCAGTAAAGTTTCATTGCAAGATCAAGTGTATATTGGAAGATATTGAAGATTTTCGGTATTGGCAGTAGCGTACAGAAACTTTGAACTCAGTTTTGAAGGCTTTAGAGGCCCCGAATGAGGTCGAAAATTTGGGTGATGGGCGCTTGCGCCAGTCAAGTCTGTAGAGCGCTTCGTGGCATTTTCGAAATGGGGTTATAATAGCCGAGCGGGTCAACTGGTGATGACTTATGGTCTTCGGAAGTTGGGCCACCTGAAATGGCAGAAAATAATTTTATTCAAAATTTCTGTTCGGGTTTCAAAGGTTATCTTGAGCCGACTATGATGTAATAAAATGTAAAATAAAATAATTCTAAGTTGGTCGGCCTTATTGGTTAAAATTCTGGAACCTTCCCAGGCGGTGGAAAATTGCCTATATAAGGAAGGCTGTATTATTGTCTTAGGCAGTTCAGAATAGTTCTGGGTAGTAGATCTGGGTAATAGTTCGAGGCTTTGTCCTACAGAATATTATAAGGGAATGCCCATGTGGCTTTGCATATTATAATTCTGAAAGTTTGTAATTCCACATTTGTGGAGATAATAAGAACCCAATTTTCTATTCTTGCATATTACTGTTGTTGTTTCTCTATTTCTATTATGTGTTTGTGGTATTAAAGGGAGCACCCTTCATCAAGTGGTATCAGAGCAGGTTTTCTTGAGTGTGTAAACAGATCGCCGACTGTGAGGCAGTTTGCACCAGGATCGTGGCTAGGGTTTCAGCACGCATCGCGAAAATGCCTCCATGAAAGGAACGTGGCGGAAGAGCTGGTGTTGTAACACCTGAGGTTAGAGAGCTGCAGAGACAAGTGCGAGCATTGCAAGAAGAGATTCGCAGAGGAATGAATCTTAATGTCAGAGATGAAAGCGAGGATGAAGCCGAAGAAGAATATGAAGAAGGAGAAGTTGAAATTGTGAACCAGGAGGAAGAAAGACTTTTTCGGGCGATTTTCAAGATTGGGAAAAGACCTAAAATTGAGGTTCCTACATTTTCTAGAAATCTTAACCCAGAGGAATTGATCGACTGGATCAATGAATGTGAGGAATATTTTGAATATGAAGATGTTGAGGATCCTGATAGGGTCAAATTTGCGAAGGCCAGACTGAAAGGTCATGAGAAGATCTGGTGGCAAGAAATTCAATTAGAGTGAAATAGAAGAAGGAAAGATAAAATCACAAGATGGGATCGGATGGTGGATAAATTGAAGTGACAGTTCATTCCTGTTAATTATGAGCTTGATCTACTAAAGAAAATGCAGAGTTTGAAGGAAGCAGGAAGATCTATTCAGGAGTATACAGAGGAGTTCTATCGACTCCTCATCAGAACAGGCCATGCAGGAGCTGATAAGGAGAAAGTTGCCCGATACCTTAATGGGTTAAGGCCAAGCATTCAGGAGGAGTTGAATCTGGTTCGAATGAACAGTATTGAGGAGGCATACCAATTTGCCCTAAAAGTAGAGGAAAAGCTGAACAAGAAGTTTGAGAGCAGACAAAACGGAAGAGGTCGCGGTGGACGATCTGGTGGACGGTCATATGGTGGCTGAAATGAAGATCCAAAAAAGAAGGATGAGCCTAGTAGCAGTCAGAATCAGCGAGGAAATAATTCCAATCGCTTCCAGGATCAGAATAATAGAGATCAGAGAGGAAGAGGAAGAGGACAAGGATCTGAAAGAGGTGGCTTCCGTGGAACATGTTTTCACTGTGGAGAAGAAGGTCATAGGGCATTTGAATGTCCTCAGTGCCAAGGCAGAACAGACAGGAGAAATGAAGGCCAGGCCAGAGTTGCACATGTAGATGAAGATGTCAGATCATCAAATTCTGAAGATGCTGAAAGAGGAGAAACGTTGATTAACAGAAGAGTCCTGTTGAGTGGTGAGAATGAACCTGAGCAAAGGAGGAGCCTGTTACGCACCAGGTGCAAATGTGAAGGTAAATGTTGTGATGTGATCATTGATAGTGGGAGCACTGAAAATTTGGTGTCAGAAGAGATGGTGACAAAGTTGAAGCTCAAGAGACAGAAACACCCACATCCATATCGGATTGCCTGGGTACAGGATGACCACAGGGTCATGGTCAATGAACAATGCCTGGTGAAGTTCAAGATTGGCGGATACCAAGATGAGGTATTGTGTGATATCATATGTATGGATGCATGTCATATGTTGTTGGGTAGACCATGGTAGTTTGATAGATGTGCTGTACATGATGGTCGTGTGAATACCTATTCTCTGACAAAGGATGGAGTGCGACATAAGCTAAAACTATTGAAGGAGACTGAAGAAAAGGTATGTGGTAATGCAAGGATAACTTTTGTTGATGGAAGAAATTTTCTAGATGGTATGAGGCATGAGCATGTATGTTTTGCTTTAATTCTAAAAGTTGGTAAAGAGGAAGTAGAAGATGTTCTTGTAGAAGTTGCAGATTTGTTGAATGAGTTTCAAGATATTGTATCCGATAACGTGCCTGATGGATTACCACCAGTCAGGAAGATCAGTCATCAGATGGACTTGATCCCAGGAGCGAGTTTGCCGAATAAGGCAGCACACAGAATGGCACCTACAAAAAGTGAGGAGTTGAACAGACAAGTACATGAACTGTTACAGAAAGGATTGATCCGTGAGAGTCTGAGTCCCTATGCTGTACCAGCGGTATTAGCACCAAAGAAGAATGGAGAATGGAGGATGTGTACAGATTCTAGGGCAATAAACAAGATCACAATCAAGTACAGGTTTCCATTGCCACGAATGGATGATATTATGGACTGTTTGAGTGGAGCTGTGTATTTCTCAAAGATAGATCTGAAGAGTGGATATCACCAGATTCAGATCAGAGAAGGAGATGAATGGAAGACTGCCTTCAAGAGAAAGGAAGGACTATATGAGTGGTTAGTCATACCTTTTGGGCTAACCAATGCACCGAGCACTTTCATGCGGCTCATGAATGAGGTTCTGAAAGAATTTCTGGGTAAGTTTGTCATTGTTTATCTACATGATATTTTGATCTTTAGTAAGACATTGGATGAGCATATGATGCATATTCATATGGTATTTGAGAAGCTGAGAGAAGAAAAATTGCTGATTAATTTAAAGAAGTGCAGTTTTGTGAAGAAAGAGTTAGTGTATTTGGGATTTGTAGTTTCAGCAAAAGGTCTAAAAATGGACCCAGAGAAGGTACAGGCTATCCTTGAATGGCCTACTCCAAGGAATGCTACTGAGGTAAGATCTTTTCATGGTCTAGCTAGCTTTTACAGAAAGTTTATCAAAAATTTTAGCAGTATTTGTGGTCCCTTGACTGAAACAATGAGAGGGGATAGAAAAGAGTTTAAATGGACTAATGGGGCAGAAAAAAGTTTTCAATTGTTGAAACAAAAAGTTACAGAATAACCTGTTTTAGCACTTCTAGATTTTAATAAGGTGTTTCAAGTAGATTGTGATGCTAGTGGTACTGCAATAGGAGCTGTTATGAGCCAAGAAGGTAAACCTGTTGCGTATTTTAGTGAGAAGTTAAATGATGCCAAGAGGAAGTATTTTGTTTATGATCAGGAATTTTATGCTATAGTTCAGGCATTAAAGAAGTGGAGACATTATTTGCTTCCTAAGGAGTTTGTTTTGTATACTGATCATCAAGCTTTGCAATATTTGAATAGTCAAGGAAAATTGAATCAAAGGCATTTGAAATGGGTTGAGTTTTTGCAGAGTTATACATTTGTTTTGAAACACAGAAGTGGAAAGTCTAATAGGGTTGCAGATGCTCTTAGCAGAAGGCAACTATTGCTGACAGAAATGCAGATTGAAGTGGTTGGGTTCAAGGAACTCAAGAATTTGTATCCAGAGGATCCTGATTTTGGTGAAGCTTGGAAAGCTTGTGCAGAACCTGTTACTCTAGACAGGACAAAATGGTTGAATTTCATCATCCAGGATGATATGCTATTCAAAGGGAGTCAGTTGTGCATTCCACAAAGTTCTATGATGGAGAATCTCATCAAGGAGAAGCATAGCGGAGGATTGGCTGGACATTTTGGTCGTGACAAAACCCTTTCTTTAGTTAGTGAGAATTATTATTGGCCACAGTTGCAGCAAGATGTGAAGAAGTTTGTACAGAGTTGTAGAGTATGTCAGATGGCGAAAGGAGTGAAGCAGAATACAGGGTTGTATCAGCCATTACCTATACCAGAGAAGCCTTGGGAGGATATCAGTATGGACTTTGTTCTTGGTTTACCGAGGACTCAGCGGGGACATGATTCAATTTTTGTGGTGGTTGACAGATTTTTGAAGATGACACATTTCATTCCCTGCAAGAAGACTAATGATGATGTTCATGTAGCAGAATTATTTTTCAGAGAAGTAGTGAGACTTCATGGTTTGCCAAAGACCATAGTTTCAGATCGAGATACTAAGTTTGTTGGATATTTCTGGCGTACATTGTGGAAGAAGTTGAAGACAGATTTGAAGTTTAGTTCATCACATCATCCACAGACTGATGGACAGAGAGAGGTGGTGAATAGGAGTTTGGGAAATTTGCTGAGATGTTTGGTTGGAGATAAGCCAACAGGATGGGATTTGATTTTACCACAGGTGGAATTCGCATACAATAATTCTATCAACAGGAGCACTGGTAAATCACCATTCCAGATTATATATGGAAGTAGTCCAAGAAATGCATCTGAATTGAGGAAGATAGATAAAGGAGAAATAAGTAGTGCTGAAGCTGAAGATTTTGCAGAACACTTGAAGAACATCCATGAGGAGGTGAGGAAGCATATTACCAAGATGAATGCGTAGTATAAGGCTAAGGCAGATGAGAAAAGGAGGCATAAGGAATTTTAGGCTGGCGATGAAGTCATGGTTCATTTGCGGAAGGAGCGGTTTCCAGTTGGTACATATAACAAGCTAAAAATGAAGAAGTTTGGGCCATGTAAGATACTGAAGAAGCATGATTCAGGAAATGCATATGAGGTAGAATTGCCTAGTGAGCTGAATATTTTACCAGTGTTTAACATTTCAGATTTGACAGAGTATCACGAAGGAGGTGTTGAGGATGAGGTTGCAGCAGCACAGTGGAGTATTCCAGTAACCAGTTCAGATATCAAGGAGATCGAAGATATACTAGACAGTCATGTTGGCAGAAGCACAATGAACAGGACATATGAAGAATATCTGGTCAAGTGGAAAGGATGACCTGTTGAAGATTCATCATGGCTGACAAAGGAGGAGGTTAGCCATCTTGGTTTTCCTCTACACACCTGAGTCGTGACAGGGTCACTTCTCAAATTACCCCGGGTGTCTGATGCAGGAGCATCCTGGGTGTAAGAGCAATCTTGCATCACCCAAAAATATTTATGTTTTTATATTCAATAAGGGTTATTTTGTGCAGAGCTGCTATTTATGGAAAGTTACTATTCTTGGTAATTTTCGTATGTGCTCAGAATGATCTGATTTCTTTCTTGGAGGTTCATTTTGGTCATATAAGTCTGCCAGTAAAGTTTCATTGCCAGATCAAGTGTATATTGGAAGATATTGAAGATTTTCGGTATTGGCAGCAGGGTACAGAAACTTTGAACTCAGTTTTGAAGGCTTTAGAGGCCCCAGATGAGGTCAAAAATTTGGGTGATGGGTGCTTGCGCGAGTCAAGCCTATAGGGCGCTTCGTGGCATTTCCGAAATGGGGTTATAATAGCCGAGCGGGTCAACTGGTGATGACTTATGGTCTTCGGAAGTTGGGCCACCTGAAATGGCAGAAAATAATTTTATTCAAAATTTCTGTTCGGGTTTCAAAGGTTATCTTGAGCCGACTATGATGTAATAAAATGTAAAATAAAATAATTCTAAGTTGGTCGGCCTTATTGGTTAAAATTCTGGAACCTTCCCAGGCGGTGGAAAATTGCCTATATAAGGAAGGCTGTATTATTGTCTTAGGCAGTTCAGAATAGTTCTGGGTAGTAGATCTGGGTAATAGTTCGAGGCTTTGTCCTACAGAATATTGTAAGGGAATGCCCATGTGGCTTTGCATATTGTAATTCTGAAAGTTTGTAATTCCACATTTGTGGAGATAATAAGAAGCCAATTTTCTGTTCTTGCATATTACTGTTGTTGTTTCTCTATTTCTGTTATCTGTTTGTGGTATTAAGGGGAGCACCCTTCATCAGGATGTCTAAGATTGTAATAGGTATAAAGTCTTATGGAGGTGATAAGATAGAGAATGAAGTGATATGGAAAATTCTAAGAACTTTGACACCAGTATTCAAGAAAACAACACAGATGATTGAAAAAGTGATACCTTGTACACCGAACTTTTCAAGAGAGACTCTTCTTGGAAGATTAGAAATAGCAGAGATGAATTTGAGATTATCAGGAGAGCTACCTAGAATGGAGATAGCATTCAATGCTCTTAACATTAGACCTACATTATCAAGAAGTACTAGTGTGAATGGAGATTATGCTAGCAGTAGCAGATCTAAATCTGAGGAAGATAAGAAGATTGAAGAAGGTATTGCATTACTTGTAAAAAGAGAACCAAAAAGTAAGAAAATCTTTAAATGTTGGACTTGTCAAGAATATGGTCATTTTGCATCTAAATGTCCTAAAAGAGTTAAGAAGTATAGAAGCAACTTTAAACCTAGGAGATCTAAAGAATGTTATTATGCAAATGATGAAGATCTTGAAGCAGGAATTGAAAGACATTTAAGTGACAGTGATAATGATAACTTTGAGGAAATAGGATTTGTAGCAATTAAAGACGAAAGTTCTAAATCTGATGAAAGGGAAGAAAAAGCATTAGTTTCTCAAGTTGAAAAGAAATCTGATTGGATTATAGAGAGTGGTTGTTCACATCGTATGACTAGAGATAAAAGAAAGTTTGTTAAGTTAGACAATTATGATGGAGGAATTGTTAGAGTTGGTAATAATGCACCTTGTTTGATTAAGGGTATAGGATCTATTACTCTTGATGGAAAGACTAACACTGATGATGTTTACTTTGTTCATGGATTGAGACATAATCTACTAAGCATTGGACAATTGGTTGATAAGGGTTATCAAGTTTGGTTTGCTGAGAAAACTTGTGTGATAAAAAATAAAGATGGAAATCTGATTGGAAAAGGATCCAGAACTAGAGGTAATGTATTTTAGTTGAATCATACTGAGATGACATGTTTGTTAACTAAGATTGATGACAGTTGGTTATGGTCTAAAAGGTTTTGTCATATAAACTTTGATAATATTGTCAAAGTGAGTACTACACTTGCGGTAAGAGATTTACCTAGAATTATGAAACCTACTAACATGATTTGCAAAGAATGTATGATGGCAAAGGAGTTCATTTCCCAGCAAGAAGTTCACATCGGCAGAGAAGCTGGAGATTGTTCATACAGACTTGAGTGGTCCTACTAGGACTAGAGGATTCTATGAGGAAAGGTATTTTATGATTCTTGTTGATGATTTTACAAGAATGATGTGGATTGCATTTTTGAAAGAAAAATCTGAAGCATTTGCTAAATTTAAGATCATGAAAAGAAAAATTGAGAATGAATCTGGAATGAAGATTAAGTGTCTAAGATCTGATAGAGGTGGTGAATTTACATCTAGAGATTTTAATACTTTTTGTGAAATGAATGGTATTAAGAGACAACTTTCAACCCCTAGAACACTAGAACAAAATGGTATTGCAGAAAGAAGGAACAGGTCAATATCTAAAGCAGCAAGAGCTATGTTGTTTGAGAATGATTTGGCTAAGACCTTTTGGAGAGAAGTAGTGAACACAATAGTATACACTATGAACAGAGTACAAATCAGAGCAGATACAAACAAGACACCTTATGAATTATGGTTTGGACATGCACCCTCAGTTAAGTATTTTAGAATTTTTGGAAGTAAATGTTATATTAAGAGAGATGATGATATAGGAAAGTTTGAGCCTAGAAGTGATGAAGGAATATTTCTTGGATATTCTTTGAAAAGAAAAGTATATAGATGTTATAACAAAAGAACTAAGACTATTGTTGAAAGTGCAAATGTCAAAGTTGATGAGAAGTTTAAAATTCAGGAAAGAATGTTTGATTATGAATCTAATGAAGAAGCACAACCTCAGCCTAACATTGAAAATACAAAATTATTTTTTGAAACTAACAGCGATTTACTGAATGAAAGTCATACTGAAGAAAATAGAGAAGAAAACAGAGAAGAAAGTAGAGAAGAATCTACAGTTGGAACAAGATCAATAACTATGACACCTAACAAGTATATTTCAAGACATCACCCTGTTGAGCAAGTTATTGGAAGTTTAGATAAAGGAGTTTTGACTCGAAATAAGGTACATTTATGTTTGATTTCTCAAATTGAACCTAAGACTACTAATGAAGCTTGTGAAGATGAACATTGGATTAATGCTATGAAAGAAGAACTGGAGCAGATTGAAAAAATGAGATGTGGAAATTGGTCCGTAGACGTAAAGATAAGAATGTGATTGGAACAAAATGGGTATTCAAAAACAAGATGAATGAACGAGGAGAAGTGATAAGAAACAAAGAAAGATTGGTATGTAAAGGATATTCACAATAAGAAGGAATTGACTACAAAGAAACTTTTGCACCTATGGCCAAACTTGAAGTAGTGAGAATGTTTCTAGCATATGCAGCTTACAAGAAATTCAAAGTGCATCAGATGGATGTGAAGTTAGCATTTCTGAATGGTGAATTGGAAGAAGTCTACATTGAGCAGCCCGAAGGTTTTCCTTTGACACAAGAAAGAGATATGGTATGTAAGTTAAAGAAAGCTTTATATGGATTAAAAAAAGCACCTAGAACCTGGTATGCAAGATTGGATAAGTATTTATTGAAATTGGGATTTATAAAAGGAACAATAGATAGTAACTTATACACAAAAGAAATTGAGAATGGTTTGTTGGTTATGGTTATATTTGTTGATGATATTATCTTTGGAGGAGAAGATGAAGCCAGTAACAAATTTGCAGAGGAAATGAAGACTGAATTTGAAATGAGCATGATTGGAGAAATGAAATATTTTTTGGGATTATAGATATCACAAAGCAAGGAAGGTATATTTGTAAGTCAGACTAAGTATTTGAATGACTTATTGAAAAGATTTGGAATGGAAGATTCTAAACCTATTGGAACACCTATGGTAACTGGACATAAGTTATCTAGCAAAGATGAGACACCAGCAGTTGAGCATAAAAAGTATAGATCTATGATTGGAGGATTGCAGTACTTGACACATACAAGACCTGATATAGCACATTTAGTTGGGATTGTAGCAAGATTTCAAGTAGAACCTAGAGAATCAAATTATGTAGCAGTAAAGAGGATACTGAGATATCTGAAAGGAACAATGGATTATGGATTATGGTATGAGAATTCTGATGATTTTACTTTATGTGCCTATACTAATGCAGATTGGGGAGGCAGCATTGATGACAAGAAAAGCACTAGTGTGGAGCCTTTTTTCTTGGAGGAAAATTGGTCTCTTGGTTAAGTAAGAAGCAAAATTTTATTTCACAAAGTACAGCAGAAGCAGAATATGTTGCAGCAGCAAACAATTGTAATCAGATTATTTGGATGAAGCAGATGTTGAAGGATATTGGAATAAAGTTTGATGAGCTTGTTGTTATACATTGTGATAACACCAGTACAGTAAGTATGTCAAAAAATCCTATTTTACATTCTAAGACTAAACATATTGAGATCAAGTATCATGTTGTAAGAGAGAAAGTTGCAAAAAAGAGGTAAGATTGGAGTACATAAGCACAAATGAACAGATAGCAGATATACTTACAAAACCTTTACCTAAGGATACATTTGTGTATCTAAGAGGTATGCTTGGGGTTATGCCCCAACCTATTTTTGACAATTGATGCAAATGATTGCATCTGTCCAGTGGTATATGAGCCCTATCTTTCTTTTGGATTGGATGTTGGAACTTCCTCTATGGGGGAGTTTATGAGCTGAGTCATGAGGACTCTTGTTATTATATTTTTATGAATAGTGTCTTTTAACATTAAGTTTTTGTTGACTTAGTGATGAAATTTATATCATTGATGTCAATGGGGGAGAGATATACATGAAAAACATTGTGGATTATATGAGAGAGCTGAATGAGAGAACGGAGCAAGATTTAATTTGATATTTTGTAGTGATGTTCTAGTATTGGATTTTTGGAACATTGGATGTTTTTCATCTATGTTGCCATCAATGCCAATGGGGGAGATTGTTAGGAATGAATGAAAAGTATTTTGGCAGTCATTCTGTAGCAGTTGTTGTTGCATTCATGACTTGGATTGTCATTGATGTCAACACAGTGATATTCTAGCTATCAGCAGGAAAGTAGGTACAATTTTATTTTGCACACATGTTGTATTGCAGATTGGCTTTTGTGTAGTTGATGGTATGTTCTTTGGTGTGTTATTAACCTATGGTTAACAATGCAAAAAGAAATTCATTCATTCATGAGAGTTATGAGCATTTTGGTGAAAGTAGTGTTTAGACAGTGTTTCTGTGTAGCGATTTTCAAAAATTGGAGGATATCTCTTAGCTGGGATGGAATCTGATTTTGTGCAATTAAAGGGATGTTGGAGACTCAGTAATGATGACATGGTTCACAATGCAAACTTTGAGGATATGTTTGGAGAAAGTTACAGTATTTGGAAGTTCTACAGTTTTATGTGAATTTTGTGTGTAGCATGTAGAAATTATTATTTTGTAATTAAAGACCGACTCATTTGTAATTATTTGAGTTTGGTATATAAGAAGGAATGTTTTCCTTGTTGTAATGGGAGTTTTAATAAGAATTGAGAAAAAGAGAATTGTAAAAAAAAAGGAGAATTGAGTAGAGAGGATTGAATTGTGAAAGTTGAGATGCGAATATATGCATGAAGTGAAGAAAAGAGCTAATTCAGTGATGAAGGAAGACTTGTAAGTACAGAGATCTGGAATTGTGATCTTGTGTAGCAGAGAGTGTGGTTTTGGCACAGTATGAAAGAGGTAATATATTTCATATTATTCTATTGAATAATTCTAAAATCTTTTGGACAGTGGGTTCAGAGATCTTGCCTTGAAGCTGTTTGGGCAGTGGGTCCTTCTATCTTCCATAAAATCTTAACTAGGTTAGAATCTTTTAATAGGGATTCAAAATATCCTAATAGGGATTTATATGTACTAAATGTATTTCATAAGACTCCTAACAGGGTCCATCCTCTAACAAGGAACTTTCATTTTAGTGCATCTTTCCCACCGGGGTTTAGTCTTTTCAAGAGGTTCCCTAGTCAACATATCTTGTGTTATTGTGCAATTGTGTATAATTATCTTTCTATGGTTTATTACTACATTGATTATATTGTTTAAAGAAATTGAATGGTTAAATTATCAGATAAATGATTCACCCCCCCCTCTCAGTTATCTTGGGGATCTTTACTTTCTAACAGAATCATCTCAAATCTCTTAAAGATTTACAATAAAATCTTTTATAGTGCATTTAATGCTTTAAAATAATCAATAAATAAAGTCAACACATTTTACATAATCCAAGAATTCAATGATGTCGGTTCCAAAACTAAATTCTCTTCAAATATAAAAATGTTGATGCTTGGTCAATACTGTGATCAACTACTCGATCTTCATGTAGAAAGCTTGGTCATTACTAGAAATGTTTCCTCGGCAATTAACTGTTGTTTGGTTGACACTAGAATTTTTCTTGGCATACACTGACTTAGTCGACACTAACATTACTCGGCTTAAACATGATTTCTCCATTCTTTTCTCACTCAAGCCTACTAGTTTAGTCTTCAGTCTTACTAGTATAAACAATACATTGTCTCATCATTGTACAACATAGTCAAGTACACTTTGTAGTATCAAGATAACTCAACCTTTCCCTAGGTGCTATTGTTACCAACCTTGCCTATCCCCTTAGCAACACTCAAATAGATATTGTACTTTCCTATGTAGCAATAGTCTTACCAATTAAGGTTTGACATCAATGACAATACAACAATTGTTTCAATTGCAGTTTCCAACATTTTTGTTCTTGCCATCAAGGTTCAAATCCCATTGGAGATGATGTCCCCTATTTGTGGCCTCACCAGTTCATATCTCTAGGTTAAAGTGTTCTACCCTCTAAAAAAATATTAATGCTTTTGGAAAAAATGTTGTCAAATGACAACAATATATAACAAGGTTTGCATATAAAAGAGCCATAAATTATAAGCAACAAAATGCTCCCAATAATGTCCTCAATAATGTGAGGAATATAATCACAAGGTATTAAATAGACATATCATGTAATATTAAGTACAGGTAATAAATTTCTTAATAACTTGAGCATAATTTATACAATGTGATAAGCATAACAACAAAATGGAGTAGTTTACACTTTTATGAGATAAGCATAATAGGCATATATGATTGTATAAGAATGAAAATATATAGCAATTAATAATGCACATGTGATCAAAATACTAAAGATGCTTGTATATCATAAGAAGGATACTATAATAAAAAAGAAATATTAGATATCATCATGAAAATATATATTTGAAAATAATAATACATGGAACATAAGATTAAAAAGGTATGAAATTGGAAATAATGGAAAATGTACAATCATCATAAAAGAATCATGTTAGTAAAGCATGCAATAAAAATAATAGTCATACTCTTTGGAATAATGTGAAAAAGTATGAAAGTATATCATTTATATAGTAAACCAACATATCCTACTCCCTAAATATATTCTCTCCTTAGTGGGAGACACTATCAAAATAATGCAAAATGTATATAGGATATCCATAGATAAACTTATGTATAGTATCAAGCTTTAAATCTCAACCAACATTTCTAGATCAATCATCCTCATCCTAATTATATTGTTTGTAACCACCTTCAATTCTTTAAATTTTATAATGATGTGACATGTTACTCTATATACAACTATAATCAAGATATGGGTCTTTTGTACTCTATCCATATCATATATATGTAGAAAACCCTACATAATTTTGAAATATTGTGATTATTATTTAGAACCCATATGAGGATGGTACTTCTAAAATATATTAGTGATATCATTAAACTAAATCTTCTTCTTTGACTACTTAGGATAAGGATGAAATCTTCCTTTCTTTGGTGAATTTGAGGAATGAAATTAAAATTTTATTAATTTAATTATGGAGGATAGACATTATAATTTCTTTTTCTTTTCAATGAACTTAAAGAGTCAATAAAGATGATTTTTTAATCATTTCGTATTTTTCCTTTCATCTTTTTTGTTGATTTTTTGATGGTAAATTCATTTTTTATAATTGATGATCCCTATATTTGTGTAGATAGGGAGATTCTTGTGATGTTTATTATCCTTGAAATCATACTAAAATGTTCAAGAGAGCTTCACAATAGAGTTCTTGCAAGAAGTTTAGTCCTACTTTTGGGCAAAAAGTGGAAGTGGTTTCCTTGGTTTTTGAGATTTTGTCTCAACTAATATAAAAATTTGAAGAAATCAAATATTGAATCTCAAAAAACTTTAGTAATATAAAATATAGTGCACAGAGTCTACTTTTCAAATATGTAATTTATTTCAATACCCACATGGTGGGAAAAATGTTTTAGTAGGTGTGTCTAAAAAATACTTGTTTGAGGACAATACCATACATGTATACGATAACCATATTTTGACCTAAATAAAAGTGTTTTTGTAAATCATTTTGGGAAAAAGATACCTAAGACACTAAATATTGATGAGCATATTTTTAATTTATTTTTTATTAATTTCTTATTGACCCTAAAGTTTATTTTCAAAGCCTTTGGTATACAATGATCATAATGTTGGCATATTAATTAATTTGATAGTTTAGTTTTATGGTTTGTTTTTGATAAATTACCATTGATTTTAAATGGTTATGAAATTGGTCTTAATTGTATGGATGTTTCCTTTATAAAAGTATATTCTGAATCAATGAAATCATCAAAAGACATTCTTTTATCTTTTTCTTTTTCTACTATGCATTCACATTGTGGTATCAAAGTAGGAAATGCATTTTGTTTAGTCTTGATGTGGTCGTTGAATGATTGCAAGAGATTGGAATTCTTTTTGCAGATGTTCAAGTACCAATTGTAGAAGAAATTGTTAATCCTAGATGTGAAGTTGTGACTGGATATGCCATTTCCAGGAAGCATTAAATGTGAAGCTATGGTCGCAGGATCATTTAAAGAAATCTTTTTATAGATACTAAATCTGTTGAAGTGATGCCACAAAAGTGAAGTTGTATATAGAGACTGCATCCTTTAACAAGATACCATAAGAGATGTCACTTCAAGGAAGTAAATTTAATTGATGAGTTTATAAATGCCATTGTTGAGATTATGTGTCTATGATGAGTATAGCTTTATGAATATGGAAAAATGATCAATAGAGTGTTAGAAGAAACATAAGGAAGGGGGGGAGTTTTCTACAATACAAAGGTATGTGAATTTTTCTTTTCTACAAGGAGGTATAACGCTTATTTTATCTTTGGCAGTAATTCTTTTGGAGTGATAATGTTATTATAATAGAGAAATTTACAACTAATATCAAATTCAAAGGAAATGAAATCCACACATGGAAAATTAAAGTACAATTGTTATTAATTGAAAAATATTTATGGGAGATTTTGAATGGGACTATCAGAAAACTAGAAGATCCAGATGAAGCAATAAAATGGATGGCTAAAGATCACAAGGAAACAACATTGATTGGACTTGGTTTATCAAATGCATATTTTCATCACATTGATTTGTCAAAGACATCAAAAGAAATATGGGATGGGCTTGACACTTTGTTTGGTTCACAGGCTTCTAGTGCCAAAATGTCCATAAAGTAAAATTTGTTCAGATTGAAGATGAATGAAGGTGATAACATTGTTTAGAATATCAACACTTTTCACTCTCTTCTTAATCAACTTGCATGTGTGAAATATAAAGTTGATGATGATGATTCCAAGGTTATCTTACTCAGTAGTATATCATCAAGATTTGATCATATTGTTTTCACTTTGAACAAGATGAATCCTAGATTAGAAACTATAATTTCTTCTCTAATTTATGAAGGAAGTAGAGCTAATAAGGGTTATAAAATTGCTGAGGAATGTGGTTTGGTTTCTAGAAAAAATATAACATTTCCACTAGAAGAGAATTTAAATGTTATTATTGTTAGTAAAATGGACATGTACAGGTAAATTACATTCAACATGCCAAAGATCTCATCGATGAGAAGTTGAAGAAAAATATAGGTTTTATTGCAAGTGAAGGTGAAACATACTTTTATATATTTATAGTACTAAAAAATGACTCATCTAATAATGAAAAACCATCTCGCAATGGAAAAGTTGATGAAATATTTGTGCTTCAAAAAATAAAGACTTTACAGGAGGATGGAGGCAATAGAGGAAGGAGGTCTTCCATCTTCCCTAGATAGTTTCTCACTTAGGGATGATTCATTATATGAGAATAAATCTATTTGTGTCCTTGAAAAGTTGGTGCTTGGCAGATTTGTCCCTGAAGAGAAGAGGGGACTTGACATATTTGTGTCCCTAAAGAGAAGAGGGGGCTTGGTAGATTTTTCCCTGAAGAGAAGAGGGGACTTGACATATTTGTGTCCTTGAAGAGAAGAGGGGGCTTGGAAGAATGATTGTCCCTTCAAGGAGCACACGATGGGGGGGTGGTATTTGGTTGGTGATATTTTGAGCACTTGATGAGGCATTAGACACACTTGGATGAGATATTGACTTTTAGAGGAAAATGATCTCATTTACATGTATAGCGATGACGATTATTCCCACAACACTTGAGGAGGCATTAGATACACTCAGAGAAGATGTGGAATTTCAGAGGAAAGGTATTTCATGTGCAACACCAGAGGAGGTATTGGAAACACTCAGAAGAGATATGGAATTTCAAAGGAAATGTGTCTCATTGTGTAGGGAAGGTGGGAACACTCATGTTGTAGAAAATTTCAGGTTTTGCAGTAAGGAGATCTACTGATGTAGACAGTACAATTTTTCTTGAGTGAGCATGGCTAGAAGATCAACTGGTGTGGTCAGTTCGGTGTTTCTTGAGCGAGCGAGGAGGATTGGTGAAGGTACTTTACCAAAATCTCTAGAGGGTTGGGTTTAAAACCCTTTCAATATTCTACTCTTGTTCAAATTAATGTAATAAGGCGGAGAATGTTGGCCTATTAATTAATTTGATAGTTTAGTTTTATAGTTTATTTTTAATAAAGTATTGTTGATTTTAAATGGTTATGAAACTAGTCTTAACTATATGTATCTTGCCTTTATAAAGGCACATTTTGAATCAATGAAATCATCAAAATACATTATTTTATCTTCTTCTTTTTCTAATGTGCGTTCACACATAAATTAACCAAAACTTATCATTTTCTTTTCATTTTTTCTTTTAATCTTCAAGAGAATTATGTTTAAATTAATGTCATGTAATTTGTTTTTTTTAAATGTAAAAATAAAAAAGTTATTAAAATTTTGGACGAGCTCACTATTTGAAGTTTATGTGCTAGTTTAATTAATAAATGGTACAAAAAATAATATTTTTAATCAAATAACCCTAAAAATTACATTTTGTTATTCTAAATGGTAAGAAGTTCAATGGGTTTTTGTTTTGTGAAAAAGTTTGATTAGGACCAGCTTTCAAAAAATTATGGCAAGGTATAATTGTGGGTTGCAATGGCTTATACATTAATTTGCATATCCAAGGCGTAGGCTTGGTCCCACCAAGCCTATCCTAACCCAAAATCCAATGCAAAGGGCGGGTGTTAAATTCCACTTTTAAATAACGTGTACCCTTTACATAAATATAATAAGTTTGTAAGTAAAAATGAGTTTGCAAGCATACTTTTACAAAATATGTACACATTTTTAAAAAAATGCGTACTCATTTTAAAACACGTACGTGTTTTGTGAAAAAATGTATACACATTTTTGGAATTTTTGGATCAAGTGCCCGAGCCTAAAATGCTTACCTATTTTTTTCAAAATGGGTACCTATTTCTAGTAGGATTTCCAAGGTCGTGGAAACTTCCCCGGAATTGGGACCCAAATTATTGCATGTACCCTATTAGCACTTAAAGTTGCAAATGATGAATACTAATCAGAAAAATCTGATACATGACCCTACGGACCTGAAATATGCATCTGACAACATCAAACACTAAGGTTGCTAATGATTTTAATCCTTCTTCAACTTTGAACTTCAAGTTCAGGCAAGTGTACCTCTTAGATTCTATTCTTTAAAGAATCACAATGGTTATCTGCATACTTGACACAGACATATATATATGACTCTTTCAACATAATATTTGAAATGAACCATTATTGATTGTGTTGATGGTGAGAAACATAGATCAAGCATGGACCAGTGCCAAATCCTAGGGCAAAGAGTCAAAGAAAGCATACATCTACAGAAATTTCTCAAATCTAATATATCCAAAACCCAGGTGAGATGCCTTACAAATCACCCTCTCATTTACATACACTGTCATCAGATTCTTGCATAAGCTATGAATTCTCAGAGACCTCCCTTAAGACTTATTATTTTCTTGAAAGAAGCTCAAGCTTAACCCCCATTAGCTACCTTGTAAATGAAAATGCCTTACAAATTTAACATATGAAAAACTCAAAAGCTCATACATGAAGACAACATATACATAAAACAATTTCAATCTATTTTCATTGATAATTCTCTATATTAGTACATTCTAAAATAAAAATTCTTCAGACCAAGACACCGATGCCAGAGGCTTTCTCTAATCCAATTTTCACCACCCTCCAAACAATAGAGAGGAAGAAAAGATAAAGGAAAACATCAAAACCAGTCACCACTGACAATTGCCAATTTTTCAAAATATCTTCATCTTCCCTCCAATTCTGATCCTCTTTCACTTGGTCTTCTGCAACTACCTTTACCTTTACAACCATTTCTCCCTCCAAATTTGCATCCAAAATGTAAGCCTTTACTGCTCTTTCTTACTTGCTCAAATCAGATTTTAACCACTTCCATTGAATGCTTCATTTCCCTCTGTTTCCAATGATATATTATATGCCTATGTTTGAGCAAAATTTCAACCTCCAAGTAGCATTTTCATTTTCCTAATTTGGTGAGCGACTGCAAACTCTTCAAATTTGAAAATATCACATAGTCTAGACTTTAACATATTTTTTTTAATCTTTATGCACATTTGAATTTGGAGTGGGCCCATATTTGCAACGTGACACCATTTGACTGGCTCGATAGATACCTCATCGCCAAGCTGACCACCACATCACCACCAGTGCCACTTGCCAATCTCTGATTTGTCACTGCTTCAACTTGCAACTCCCCTACCATGTCATTGAGCTACCACATGTTGCTCTATCATATGATCACAATGGGTAATTCTCTGAGCACCTTCCCTTCATAAAGATATGACTAGCATTGATCTCCAGGCATGCATCTTGAGGCCATCACCATTGGACTGTCCATCTTGTCACCTTGTCATCACTTTGTGCCATGTGTCATTATCTGGTTCATTGCACTATCCATCCAGGCATCAACCTAGAACCTCTTGCCACATCATTGAGCTTCCACGTGTCACTCTGTTGCATGATCGCAATGGGTAATTCTCTTAGTGCCTTCCCTTCACGGAGATGCCACCATCATTGATCTTAGGGCATGCATCTCAAGGCCATCGCCATTGGACTATCCATCTTGTCACCCTATCATCACTTCGTGCCATGTGTCATTATCTAGTTCATTGCACTATCCACCTGGACATCAACCTGCAACCTCTCACCACATGTCGCTCATTCGTAGGATCACAATGGTAAACCTCATGCATCTTCCTCATTGTGGAATCATGACCACCATTGATCTTCAATGCACATCCTGAAGCACAAAGTTGCATCTTTATACTTTGTCAAAATTATCCTTCACCTTCTTGTGGGACTTGCTTGCCATGTAATCCTCATCATCACCACATCACCACCATGTTGGAACCTTAATTTCTGTGCTCATGTGGACTTGTCTCTGGCTATGCATTCATTCTTGGACACCATATGCTTGTGCTCATTTGTATTTAAATGACTTATATTCTTCCTCCGTGGTAAATGTGGGATTAAATCCCCTTGATTTATAATACATTTCCTTTCAAAATAATCCTCATAGTGTGTGCCCAGCTGGTACGCACTGGTTGGGCCCAAATAGAGCCTCTACTCCTTCCTTTCATTCCTTTACTACCTTACCAAGAGACTTTCCTTTTAAACATCTTCTTCATACTAATCTTGTCAAATGTGGGACTAATGAGGTTAATGCACAGTCTTTGTAACTGGCTACCTCCATCCCCCCATGCACGCACTAGCACTTGGTTTTACTTCATTTTGTTTGGGCCCTACAAATGCACCCCATTTCCTTCATTTTTTAGCACCTTGCAGCTTTAAATACTTTCCCTTGGAGGCACACAATAGCACCCCAAAGAGTGTGTGCTACCTCAAGGAAGGCACACACATTCCCTTTGGTGGATACATTTCCCCCTTCATTTGTGCACCCAACCTTGGATAAAAGGTGTGCATGATATTGCATGGCACACATAGCCCCCTTCTTGATACGCTTCCCCCTTTTGACACAGTGCGCCCAACAGATGGAGAACGTGTTGCCTATAAGGCATATAGATTCCTCACTTAGGGGCATACACACCTTCTCAAAGACTTGTAGCCTCCATAATATTTGCGTACAAAAACCTCAAATACGTGTGCAGCTCCAAGGGAAAGGCATACACACTCCCTTAAAGAATATGCAGCCCCCAAACTAATGTGTACACATTGCATTGTGTGCTCAACTCACTCACACGCACACCAACCACTTCCTAGCCACTTCCTTTTAATATCACTGCATTCCTTTCCAAGAGCCTGACATGATATAACAAATTAGCTTGCACCATCTCACCCAAAGACAATTAGACATTTTATTTTTCCCTTTCTCAAATCTTCTAGGCGCTCAATATTACAATAAATCTGTTATGTAGACCACAAATTCTGTAAACCCAATATTCTCCAGACCAGTCATGATACACTTTTGATCACTTAGAAACTAGAAGCAAGCTTGAAACTTTTCTTGGAAATCAAGGGAAGCTTTGAAGCATGAAAAATGATGCAATTAAACTCTTGTCATTTTTTGTTGCCTCTTGTGTAGCCTTTGATCATAGGGAAAAATGTCTTAGCACCACTCATCGAATCTTCACTTGGAAAGTTCTTGAGTTTCATCTTCCTTTGCAACCCTTCTATAGATGTCCATTCCCTGCCAAGTCCTCCCTCTATTTAAAAATCAATTCTTCAACAAGATCCTTCTTTGTCCCTTACCTTCCAACAATGGCCAATGCATCGCTTGCTGCTCAGATTCCCATGCTTCTCACTATCTCAACGATGTTATTAGGAAAAGCTGAAGCTAAATATTCAAGAGAGCCATATATTGTTCACATGATGAAGTCAATAAAGCCTAGTCACATTGATTTACACCATCATTGGTATGCTTCCATGCTCAATCGGGTATCAAGATCTGATACTGGAATTGAAATGCTCTATACAGATGATGTAGGATGCAACTATTTTTTATCACCTATAAAAATATACTGTAAATAGCTATCATTCTTATCTGACTAGAAACTCTATAATAGAAGCATCATTGGTAGATGGTACAGATGATGATGATATAGAATTGAAATTGGTAGATAGTATTCTCATTGCCTTCCTTGTGTTGGTTTCCTTCTCAAAAATCACGCATTACTCCACTTTATTAAATGCATAGCCCTTGGATTATCTCATGCACTCCTTGCGCAAATACTTTGGCAGCCTCAAAACAAGATGCACTAAAAGATATCCATTATTCATTTTTTACATCTCTAGAAAATTGCCAAATAATACTAATTGGCCTCCTAGATTGGCCTAAAATAATTGACAAAAAAGCCTCACAAGAACACGCCATCAGGAGCACAAGTTCACCTTCAACATTATAGTACATTGGTGAAAGGATAATTTCTCAAAAATATTTGATCTGAAAGATGTGACTGAACAAACAGGGCCACTCAGAACATTTATCCTATCCACATTGTCAAACTGCATAAATCACTTCCAGAACAAACACTTGAAACTTTCTAACTGAGATCTTCATGAATCGACAATTCAGAGATTATTTCACATCCATACAAGGAATATGGATCCACAATCAATTCACCCAAAAGATCACATGGAAAAATGTAATTAAACACCAAAGTCAGCTTAGAAATATTCAGGATTAAAACAGTGAAATATGTAGAAAACTGATTTGGAATCGGTCTAGGAAAGTGGCCAGACGGATTGGAAAAGACTCAAAAATATTCAAGCAAGTACACTTCTAGGTTTACAATGAAAGGAAAAATTCAATTATTCTTGACCTTGAACCAGGTGCAAACAATAGATCCTCAAAGTAGACCATTCAAAAAATTGGACTACACACTCAAATATTTTAACAATCTGCAAATGAAATGGCTCTAGCAAAGAAATCAAACAGGCACATGGGGGGCTAAAAATGGACATGAAAACTCTCTCTCTCATGCCTAAAACATGATGCAACAACCCGCATGTTACGATAATCAACTGGGCAAAAGATGGACTCTTTGAAAGTGGGCTACTTAGTACAATTTTGGACAAACATAAAATGCAGATTTCTGGGAATACCTCCAAATAGCCACTTCAAAAACATGTCAAAACTGAAAACCAGGACCTCAAACCTATTACATATGTCAAATGATAGTTGATAAACACCCTATCCAAGTGACTCGTCATGAAAATCAATAGGCCCCCCCTTTTCAATGCACCCAAATTAAGCTCTTACAATAATTTTTCAAAGGCACAATTCCGACAGAGAGATTTTGCAAATTATGGACTCAAAATATATTTTGGATTTTTGAGCTCCAACATACCCAATAATTGTTGAGTTTGTAATGAATTTTCTTGGATACAAGTACATGTTGCTTCATTTTTTATATTTCCATCTCCATAAACATATTTTAAAATTTGATGTACCATATAGGGCAGCCTTAATTTTTTAACTAAGGTATTCTAAGTGATATAGAGAATATATCTAATACAAAAATTATATGGATTAACTCATCCACTTTCTCAATCACCGTTTAGAAAAGAAAGATGACACTTGAACCCTAAGTGCTCATAAATTCTTCATTGGTCATATTCAATAGAATTCCTAAATTTACATAGTTATCTTCTGCTAAATTATAATCATATAGAAATTCTTTTATTTTCTTCATTATATTGATTGGTGTTGTATACACTTAAAAATGGCTTCGTTAATTAATTAAATATTTAAATGATTTAATTGATATTGACTTGATCAATTAATTAAATATTTATTATTTAATTAATAATTATTTCCTCTATTTATTAAATAGATTATTCAATTTATTTAGTAAATTCACTATAGTCTATTCTTCTATCCTAAGTCTTCTAATTAGTCTTATTAAAGTGATTTAATTAAATATACAATCACCTAAATATGACTAAGTCCCCTAGTCCACCTCACCTACCTAGTCACCTGACACATCACTTTGGCTAAAATAAATAATTATTATTATTTATTTATTGGTAATTATCCTCACCCACACATGTTCTATTCTTAAGGGCTATGTGGCCTCATAGGACTTGGTCTCATGACCACATGTCCTTTCTTAAACCAAGTCAAGAGACATGCCCTATTCCTAAGGGACTTCTCAAGCCACCTCTAAGGGTCAAAGGTGACTCATGGGACACTTGTACCAAGAGTCCGCATGAGGAAAAAGTCCTTCCCTCTTCCTCTCTTTGGTCTTTGTGAGACACTTGACATATGTCTTTCCCTTCCACCTTGTTCTCCTTCATGTCAATGTGAGAGGAACATCATCCCTATTCTTCCTCTCACATTCCAACTACATTCCCCTTTTTCTCAACTCCTTCAACCAAGTCAATCCTAGCCCTAGGATCTTCCACCTTTCATTCTCCACCGTAGGATTGTGCCACCTAGGCTTAGATCCTCCAAAAATCTATAAAAGGAGCCTAATTTCCCCTTTGTGAGCTAATAATGAATAAACAATCAAGCATTTTCAAGCATTCAAGCATCTTCAAGAAATCAAGCATTTCAAGAGAATTCAAGCATAAGTATCCATATTATCATCATTTGCATTCCATCCATTAGTTGCATAATCAATCTTTTAGCTATTTTTCATTCATCATCAAATCTCCACACTTTGGTGGCATCTTGGGAAAAAGGCTTCATTTGGAAATCTGAGAGCTCAACATCCTCAAGAAATCAAGGCTAGGAGGACAATGGAGATAAGCTGCATGGTAGGTGAAGGTAATTGATTTAATTTCATCATTTGTGATTACTTTGCATTCTTCATTATGTTGCATTAGATAGATTTGTTAGCTTCTAATTAGTTAATTTATCATTTCTAGCATTAGACATCTAATTTGCAAGACGTAGTTTGAAGACCCCATTGCTAAATTTCTAACAAGTTTGTTTCCAGGATTCTTAAGAGGTATTGCAAAATAAACCATAACCTTGTTTGGGCTTAAAATATGACATGTTTTTGCTTTGTGTGTCTTCTTTAGCATAGCTCAAGTGTTTGTTGTGTCTTGCTTAATAGCTATTTTTAATCCCAAAATTATAACAACATATCCTCTCCCCTCGCCATTCATGGACCTTGGGTGTAAGAGAAACTATTATAATTTTTAGAGGGCGGTCTTTGGTAGGAAAAGAGGTACTCACCCCAAGGAATGACCCAACCGGTAATAGGCTAATGCCAAGCCCTTCCAAACTAGTATATAAAAAATGCTAGTGTGATTAGTCTCACATTAGAAAAGTGTGAATTCATTGTGGCAACCAAAATCTCCTCCAATACACTAGTGGTGCATTAAAGTCCTACTTAGTAGAGGTGAAAACCTTGCTTTGAAAGGATTGGGAGAGCCCCCTTAATTGGGAAAATGACTTGATCACAACCACCTGAATAGATGTCCTTATTAAATACTTTTGTTTAGTGGCCAAAAATCTTCTATTTGATGGCTCAAGGGGTCACCCAAGCCCGTGAAGACACCCCACATTACTCACGGTTCATAGTAGAGATAGTAGTTCTTTGGGAAGTAATGACCCATTGAATTCAGAACTAGGTGTGCCTGAGAAGTGAGTGCACTGTAAGGAGGAGCCTGTGCCTCCAAGTTCCTAAACTGTCTGCTATGGATTTGCGTGGCTGGATTTTATTATCCTAGTGGGGATTCAACAAATATTGTCCTTGCCAACCTTAGGATTGTAAGCGTTTTTGTGCATTCATACTAGAATAATTAGATTAAAATCATTTCTATCTTGCATGTGTGTGTTTATGCATTTTCCATTTGCCAAAAACCAGGACATCAGAAAATCAAAACAAAATTCAACATC
This sequence comes from Chamaecyparis obtusa, assembly GCA_027943335.1. Taxonomy (NCBI): domain Eukaryota; kingdom Viridiplantae; phylum Streptophyta; class Pinopsida; order Cupressales; family Cupressaceae; genus Chamaecyparis; species Chamaecyparis obtusa. The sequence goes on along the minus strand of BSBK01000615.1, from coordinate 5,481,966 downwards.
TTGCAGTTCTAATCCATCAGAAACAAATTCCTATGCATTCATCAAATTTTCCCATGCATACATTATACTGTTCTATGCATATGTTACTTTTCCTGTGCATCAGTTCCAACTTGTTGTGTATTTGTTTCATTTGACTGCACATTCATCAAACTGTCATGTGCATTTCTCGCTACACATATACAATAGTGAGCATTTCCACAAACTTTGAAAATTTCACAATCACTTTTTCAGATACCCATTTTTGTCCTTAGTTAGATTTTGGAAAAAAATTTGAGCTACACAGACCTCTGATCTTTAGTTTGACCATTTTCATCACTTTTCATCAATTTTCATCAACCTTCCTTCACCAAAAGTCGTCAAATCATTTCTTCTAATCTTCTGAAATTCCAGATTTAGTGTTGAAAACATTACCTTATCTATCAGATTTTGAACTTTGTGAGTTTATCCTATTAGGATCTATCATCCTCAATCAAACTTACTTAGGTTACTATCTCTTGATTTTTCTTTGTCATATCATAGTGAAATCTATACTTCCTATTGACCTAGATTTTAATCAAGTTGGCTAATCACTTTTCAACACTTTTCACTATCTTTTCTATCAATCACTCTTTCCATATATTTTCATCAAACATTTTTCATCCCACAAATCAATTTTCATATTTTTATGGTTCAAACTCGATCTCAAAAACTAAAACAACCCATTGATTCAGAATCCCTAGACAAGATGGAAGGAAGCAAAAGCAATGAAGAAAATCCTTGGTCTAGAATTCCTAAGAAAACTTCACTTTTTACGTCCGAAGAAGAACCCACAGATCAAGAACTTAGGGATGCTACACAAGATCCTAGATTTTATCATGTCATGGAAAGACTCCTAGACCTAGATAGAGAGATGTATTTCCTCATGCTTGCTCAACAAGGAGCCAAACTACCAAGTGATTTTGATATTTCTCATCTTAGAGAACCAACTATTGTAACCAATCAAGAAATTCCTAGTAGTTCTCAAGATACTCATGGAGAAAAAGAAACCAAGCAGCCATCTGATGCTTCTCAAAATGATCAACAAACCAATGCATCCCACAACAATGTTTCCCAAAACACTCAAGGAAACATGTTATCTTTGGATCCCATTCTACAACAAATCTAGATGCTTCAACAACAAATCCATGGCATCCAAACTGGATCATCAACTAAGAAGTATTCCTTGGATGATATATGTCCTTATCCTTTTGATAAGAATTTAGCACTGATTCCATTCCCTCCTCATTTTGAGGTACCAAAATTTGACAAATACAAAGGGAATTTAGATCTACAAGACCACATTCATGAGTTTTGTGCTGCTTGTATTAAAGTCGCTCACAATGACACTTATCTTATGTGACTATTTCCATGAAGTTTAGGAGGACAAGCCATGGAATGGTTCTCCAAACTACCCCCAAGCATCAAATCTTTCAATGAGCTTCTTGAAAAATTTGTCACTCATTATTCATATAACATCAAACATGAAGTCACTATGCTTGATCTTTGCAATGCACATCAAAAGAATGGAGAACCCTTCCTTACTTTCTTGCAAAGATGGCATCAATTGTTTGGCAAATATCGACGAACGATTCCTAAACAAGAAAAGATGGATATTTTTGTGCATAACCTTACACCAGAAATGAGTTATAGGTTACAATTGCAATGTCCACCAAACTTCAATAATCTCATAGAAAATGGTATCAAGATTGAGGAAGCCATGGTCAAAAAAGGTGAGATAAAACTTTATTCCAAAGACAATGCTGGGTCCTCAAATTCCAATCCCAACAACTACAACAATGACAAATCAAAATTCTAGAATAAAAACAAAAACATTGTCAATAATGGGATTGTTGATAATCGTAATGTCAAACCAACATAACCCCTTTTGAATCTCACAAGTCAATCCAATGCTACTCAAGGTACCTACAACAATCAATCAAAAAATCCAAATACCAACAAAGATTCATCTAAACCAAGATTTCCTTTTATGTCACCTCAAAGAAATTTTACTCCTTTAGGGGAATCTCTTGAATCAGCATTATGTAAGTTAATCACAAAGAAACTCATTACGCTTCCTGAAACAAAATACTTTGAACTTAGAGTAAAACCTTCTTGGTGGAATGCGAATGATTATTACTAGTTTCACAAAGGAAAAGGACATAAAACCAATGACTGCCTAAGACTCAAAAATTTAGTTCAAGACTTAATTGAAAGTGGTGAAATTGGTGTTGACAGACATACCTCAAATGAATCACATATGACTTTCAAAGATCCACTTCCTGAGCATGAAAAAGGAGGTTCTTCCGACTCTAAGGGTGATAATTAAGCTAATTATAATTCTACGCCCTATAGATATGTTGGTAACATTTCTGAATGTCATCCTTCTAAGAATTATGCCAATGTCATTACCATAAAGGAAAAATCAGAGAGTCAACCAATCCATGTTACTACTTGTGCTCAATCCAAGGTTACTCTCCAAGGAGTAACCTCATAGGACTTGGTCTCATGACCACATGTCCTTTCTTAAACCAAGTCAAGAGACATGCTTTATTCCTAAGGGACTTCTCAAGCCACCTCTAAGGGTCAAAGGTGACTCATGGGACACTTGTACCAAGAGTCCTCATGAGGAAAAAGTCCTTCCCTCTTCCTCTCTTTGGTCTTTGTGAGACACTTGACATGTGTCTTTCCCTTCCACCTTGTTCTCCTTCATGTCAATGTGAGAGGAACATCATCCCTATTCTTATTATCATTCATTTACATCATCATTTATTATCCATTATCTGCATTTTTACATCATCATTTATTAACCATTCATTATTCATTATCTACATTGTTTTACATCATTGTATTAGTAATCATATAGCATTGTATAAAGTAAACTCATCTAGGACATGCATTTATATCAACATCATATATTTGATCATTAGCCATTATGTTTCACATAGAAAATCAATCATTACACATTCTAGGACATACATTCTATGTGTATTATAGTAAAACATCACATCCTGCATATGTCAGTACACACATGTATATAATATCATCAAAGCAAATCATGATAAGCACTGCAACATCATATATAGAGAGTCTATCATATAAAGTCCATAAAAACACACCAAAACTATCCAAATGTCCAATGATATAAAGAACCATAACAATGTCCAATACTATCCATCAAGTCAAAAATATAATGATACAATAATACAATAATACAAAAGTGTATACAATGCTCTCCAAAATCTATGATCCACTGCCTCCAGACTTTGTGACTCATGGGACACTTGGAGTTCTGGTGGTACATGTTTGACACATTAGACATAGTCACATGGAGACCATACCTAGGATGTGAGCCCTGGAATGATGAGCGGTAGCTGGGTTTTTGTTTTGAGTCATGATGGCTAATAGGGTGGACACCCTACATTATTGAGAGACAGCTAGTCAGCTGGGTTTTGCGTCAGTTTGGTAGGATCCAGGGCATGCCACAGGGAGTCACTAAGTTCACTCAGAATCATCAGGAGAGACATGACTAGGGGCCCATGGTTTCATTTGACATAGCTAGATAGGAGTTCCTGGACATGCCATTCCAGGCATGGACAATGAGATAGGGGTCATGGACCTAAGGATGATGGTGGATCTGGAGCAGTTCCTTAGAGACTTTCCAGTTCCATGGCTGACAGATCTGGTAACTAGGCCATCAGAGAGGGATCTAGTAGAGAGATGTTGTGGGAGACACCAAGGGAAAGATAGGTGAGGATGAGGGAAAGGAGGCAGTGGTGATGGTGGTGACAGTGATGGAGGAGATGGAGGAGACAGAGGTAGAGGTGACAGAGCTGGACCTCAGATGAGAGGTGAGAGAGTGAGATAGAGGGGTTTGATACCACCCCTAGCTAGATAGGGACGGAGACCTCCATCATAACTAGCAGAAGGAGCTCCACTATAGGTACTAGTTTCTTAGGTATAGATACCAATTACCCCAGTATAGGGACCAGCTATATAGGTATAGGTGTCGATGCAGGCAGGGTAGGGACAAGATGAGGGAGATATTTTATTAGCCTAGGGTGGAGTGGTATAGGGTGGACAGATCCCTGCTGATGTATAGGATGGGCAAGATGTATAGATGCTAGATGTGGATGCCCAGGAGGGGCCAACAGAGATGGACATCAGGGGACAAGATCCCTATTTACAAAGAGATGCTACAGAGGAGGAGGATCCTAATATTAACGCATTGCTAGTTTGACTAGCAATGACACAGGTGTAAGAAGACCATGTTCCTAGTCTAGATAGGTGGATAGAGAGACTGGAGAGTCAGATGGGAGTGCTGAGAGTTGAGCAGGATGCAGCCATAGAGAGACTCAAGGAGTCAGAGATGCTATTAGATGAGTTGCAGTGGACAAAGGATTTGGGTCCTCATGGAGACAGTCTAAGAGCCATGATACATGCCGAGAAGGAGATATCCTACTGGTGATAGGCCTATAGATACGTAGTTTTAAGGGATCAGTGGATTAGGAGCTACAGAGAGAGCTCAGTGGCTGTTAGGACAATGGTATATGATAGACAAGAACCAACTGGTAGTGGAGGTGTATCATCACACCCTTCGAGAGCACCCATAGGTTCAGGAGATTAGGGTGGATCCTTAGGATCAGGTGGTTCAGCAGCATGGGGCCTCATTGCATCTCACAGACAGTGATAGATAGACTCTGGAGGCAGTGGATCATAGATTTTGGAGAGCATTGTATACACTTTTGTATTATTGTATCATTGTATCATTATATTTTTGACTTGATGGACAGTATTGGACATTGTTATGGTTCTTTATATCATTGGACATTTGGATAGTTTTGGTGTGTTTTTATGGACTTTATATGATGGACTCTCTATATATGATGATGCAATGCTTATCATGATTTTCTTTGATGATATTATATACATGTGTGTATTGACATATGTAGGATGTGATGTTTTACTTTAATACGCATAGAATGTATGTCCTAGAATGTGTAATGATTGATTTTCTATGTGAAACATAATGGCTAATGATTGAATATATGATGTTCATATAAATGCATGTCCTAGATGAGTTTACTTTATACAATGTTATATGATTACTAATACAATGATGTAAAACAATGTAGATAATGAATAATGAATGGTTAATAAATGATGATGTAAAAATGCAGATAATGGATAATAAATGATGATGTAAATGAATGATAATAAATGCATGATGATATAATACATGTAATGGATAATAAATGATGAAATGCATATAATGGATAAGAAATGATAATGTTCTTAAAATGACTAAAACATAACAACTTACATCATAATGAAAAGATAATGAAATGTTATAGAATTTGCGCACATGAAATATGCATGTAATATAGATGGATAATATACAAATGAACACACCTAATGAAAATAATGTATGACCTAAATGAATTGATTAAATGTTTGTAAGATGCGAGGTAAAAACTCAATCTTTTTGTTGTCCAAATATCCTCAACTTAAATAACAATGTATCTGACACAAGAAGAATGGACTATGAGAACAGATAACCTAATAAGAAAGATAACCTACAAATCCCTATAAAAGGAGCACTGATATGCAAGTCATGAACTATTTAAATGAAATGCAAAATGAAATATGAAATGAGTATATCTCCACAAATTCATGTAACATCTTAGAACTTCATAATAAGTGGAATTTTATTTTCATCGTTGAGCTCATTATGTTGCAAGAAATGCAAGCATCATGGTATAATTAAACCAGGATGACCTGAGCACTTCTTGCATGGAGTTTAATATTGCAAACTTGACAAGCATCTAGGTATAATTGAACTGAGATGACCTGAGTTTTGTTTGCATAACAGACAAGGAATATCCCCTCCTCCATCGGGGAACAAATATTTGGAGTCGACGTATGTGATGGTGTATCACCATAAATAGCATTTGTAGAGAAACATGATTTGTATGTTGTCAATACTATTAAATTGATGAAGGCACTTATGCACAGACACCCCAAGAAAAATGGGTCCCATCATCCATAATCCGCTGCAATGTGTGGCCCCATCTAACTGCAAATCTGTGTGACCTCCGATTAGGGCATACAAATCCCCCAATCGCTCCTACTAATACAATTGTTAGAGGCTCATATAAATCCACCGTATCCTCCAAACTAATCTCTCCCTCCTCAATATCATCATCCCCAAAAATACCTCTACACTCTGTCACTCTTCCATGCAGATCGTAGTGAACTAGCTTACCTATGATGGGAAGCCAAAGGATGTGATATACATCCTTCTCTCCTGTCGAGAGATGAAAGGTACTTATCTCTGAGTGCCATCTCTCTGCTAACACTGTCATCATACTAAGATTCGCCTGAATCTTGGGCATGTAGATCACATAGTACAAACCAGATGCTCTGATCAAGAGTCTATCAGTCTCTGACAACATCGGTCTCAGATTTTGTGTGATGGGATATCTCTCCCATGACATCAGAATATCGATAATATCCTCCTATCCAAGTCAAACAAAATCAAGCTATCATATTTTGATAAACTAATCTAAAACATCTATTTATCCTATTATATCAACTACAAACATGTTTCATCACGTGTTTCAACAGATGATTTTATCAACTATCTAACATCAAGACTGGTTAACTAGTGACAATGCTACGATGTTGCCTATCTTGACCAAATTGATCAAATTTAACCATCGACAGATCAAATCAGCTTAACATCATCAAGTTTGACCTAATTGACTATCTAATTTGACCAAATTCTACTATCCAAAACAAATGCATAACATAGAAACATGCATGCGCAACATCCCCTAACATTTGCACAGATTTAAACATATGCATAGATTTATGCAACATTTGCATAGTTTTCCTGGACAAATGCATAGAAAGAACCAATCTGCAGATTTAATTCATGCTTGCACAACATAATTCATATTTCTTCACACATGCGCAGTTCTATAATACATATGCGTAGAATTACCAATTTGTTGTGCAAACATGGCAAATTGCTGTGCATATGTGCACCGCAACTGCGCATTTGTTCTCTGCATTTGAAAAAGAAAAATTTCAATCCAGCCTAAACATGCTATCAATTCTAATCTAACATTCCAAAAATAACAAAATGACAAAGAGGATCGAATCACCTACCGGCTCTCCCGAATTGGGTGGTCGCTGGAAGCGTCTAGCCCTCTCAAAGAGGTGATCTGATAGTGGGAACGACATCCTGGAAGCTTTGCTCTTCTCTCTCTCGCGCTCTAATCTCCAAATGACAAGTGTGCACAATGAGCCTATTGTGGACCCCTTTGCCTTATTTATAGCCTGTGGACCTGATGTGCTTGGTGTGTGGTCCCTATCTCCCATTTTTCTTCTGTTTCACCCTATTTTCACTCATCTTTTCTTCCACCTCTTTCGTGAGATTAATTATCCAACTTGCCAAAACTAAAAATAAAATTTAAAAAAAATCATAAAATTCAAATAATCAATTTTGTCAATCAATCTCTCAAGGGGGCATGCATAGGTCGTCTAAGACATTGTTTGGGGCAGGGGCAAATGCTTGAAATTTTCTTTGAAACAATGTGACAGGCACATTATTTCAAAGAGGGGAAAAATGTATACACTTAAAAATGGCTTCGTTAATTAATTAAATATTTATTATTTAATTGATATTGACTTGATAAATTAATTAAATATTTATTATTTAATTAATAATTATTTCCTCTATTTATTAAATAGATTATTCAATTTATTTAGTAAATTCACTATAGTCTATTCTTCTATCCTAAGTCTTCTAATTAGTCTTATTAAAGTGATTTAATTAAATATACAATCACCTAAATATGACTAAGTCCCCTAGTCCACCTCACCTACCTAGTCACCTGACACATCACTTTGGCTAAAATAAATAATTATTATTAATTATTTATTGGTAATTATCCTCACCCACACATGTCCTATTCTTAAGGGCTATGTGGCCTCATAGGACTTGGTCTCATGACCACATGTCCTTTCTTAAACCAAGTCAAGGGACATGCCCTATTCCTAAGGGACTTCTCAAGCCACTTCTAAGGGTCAAAGGTGACTCATGGGACACTTGTACCAAGAGTCCTCATGAGGAAAAAGTCCTTCCCTCTTCCTCTCTTTGGTCTTTGTGAGACACTTGACATGTGTCTTTCCCTTCTACCTTCTCCTTCATGTCAATGTGAGAGGAACATCATCCCTATTCTTCCTCTCACATTCCAACTACATTCCCCTTTTTGTCAACTCCTTCAACCAAGTCAATCCTAGCCCTAGGATCTTCCACCTTTCATTCTCCACCATAGGATTGTGCCACCTAGGCCTAGATCCTCCAAAACTCTATAAAAGGAGCCTAATTTCCCCTTTGTGAGCTAATAGTGAATAAACAATCAAGCATTTTCAAGCATTCAAGCATCTTCAAGCAATCAAGCATTTCAAGAGCATTCAAGCATATGTATCCATATTATCATCATTTGCATTCCATCCATTAGTTGCATAATCAAGCTTTTAGCAATTTTGCATTCATCATCAAATCTCCACACTTTGGTGGAATCTTGGGAAAAAAGCTTCATTTGGAAATCTAAGAGCTCAACATCCTCAAGAAATCAAGGCTTATAGGAGGACAATGGAGACAAGCTGCATGGTAGGTGAAGGTAATTGATTTAATTTCATCATTTGTGATTACTTTGCATTCTTCATTGTGTTGCATTAGATAGATTTGTTAGCTTCTAATTAGTTAATTTATCATTTCTAGCATTAGACATCTAATTTGCATATAATTGGCTATATCAATAAGGATACCCATACATTAATAACCATGTAAGAAATCTCAAACATAAAGTGGGCTATACTTGTATTTTTTGGGGATCTCCTTCTCATAAAAGAAAATAATTGGAGGTAATTAAGAAAGGAAAAATGTTATAAATCATTCCCATTAATATATTCATAGGAGTACATGTGTAAGAAAAATTCCATCTAAATAAAGACAATTTCTACTTAACTTGGAAAGAGATAAATATAAGAAAACAAGTATTCAAAATCCACATGAAAAAGAATACACAACATACCATAAAAGATAACACAATATATACCCTAATAAAACCCTCAAAGAGTGAAAATCCAATCTCCAAAACTATCCATCTCCCATGTCATGCTTCAAACCCTCACAAAATACTAACAAGAGATAATCTCAAACCCTTAGTTAAACAATCCAACTACCCAACCTTGGACAACTGCCTATGTGCTTTCTTTTATAGAATCAAGTTTAGACAACTAATTTTCATCCCCTTTAATTAGAATTTGTTTTATTTTTTAATTAATATATTATTTTTTCTTTCTACCCATATTAATTAAATGTTTTAATTATTTAAATAATGTGTTGATGTAAATAATCATTTTCCCTAATAAAAATCAAAATACTATTTCTTCAACCCATAATAATTAGAAAGTTACAATAATTTATTTAGCTAATTATACTTCTATGTTTAAATAAATTATCTTAATACATTTAATTTATTTTTCTAATTTTACACACACATTTCACACACACACACACACACATATAGAGAGAGATTTCCATCATGCATATGAATTAAATAATTTATTAATAATTCCTCATGCACCTCTAACACATTAGTTTTCTCAGACTCACTCTCAATCTACTCATTTTAGTCAAATTCACTTCACTATTCCATGCAACTAGTTGACTAATCCATGCACTTTGTTAACTCCTAAAATTAACCCTCTTGTCTTCTCATTCAATCTTTTCCATTGATACTTTTAATCAATCCCCCCCTCCCCACACACATGATCATTAAGTATCATCAATCAATCAATTTCATATCCAAAGAATGCTAACAACATAGTGATGAATTGAACAACCCACATATATGTTAGGATTAAAAAGGCAGAAATAACAATTACATGCAAATATAACCAATATCAGAAAACAATAAACCACATAGAAGAGAACACAAGACACAAATATTTAATGTGGTTCACCCAATCCCTAGGCTACGTCCACCAACAATGAGTCCAATATTTTATTATCCAGTGATTACAATCTGTAATCCCTTATAGCTCAATTCTGCCGCAAGTACTAAAATCATACATCATAATGAAATCCCTAACCCTGAGCCAATATAACAAGGCTTATGTCAGTTAACAAGTTAACCCTAAAATACTTGACGAGTCAACCTAAGAAAAGGCTTGATGAGTCAACCTAGGGAAATGTTTGACGTGTCAACTCAAAAATGCTTGATGAGTTAAAAGTGGGAATGAAAAGTGTACAGTACTTTCCTAGATAGTACTTTCCTGATCAGTCACCACAAGCTAACAATCTCTGACTTGGGGACTGATCAGACTCCACACCAAACAATAATCTCCCACTTGGAGACTGATCATGTAGCTAAACCGCTACCTTGTGAGGCTCCCACTAGATCCAACCACCCTGGACTCAACTATCCCTTTATTCTGTTTAGTCTAGTAGACCAACCGAAGTTGAACATGAGTTCAACTTCTCCCTTGTTACTACCTTTGTAAACATATCTAGTAGATTATCATCTGTATGTATCTTTTCTAGCTTTAATTGCCCATCATCCAAAACTGACCGAATGAAATGGTACCACAACTATATGTGTTTTGTCTTTGAGTGCAAAGCAAAATTCTTCGCAAGATGAATGACACTTTGGCTATTTTGTATGCAAAAAATTACCCATCTGAGGATGTCCCAATTCTTCCATGAAGAATTGAATCTATATCATCTCCTTGGCTACCTCTGTAGTAGGAACATACTCTGCCTCTATAGTGGATAAAGCAACCACCTTTTGTAGTTGAGAAATCCAACTCATTGTTGTCCCACCAACAATAAATACATAACCTATAATACTCCTCCTGCTATCTATATCTCCTGCCAAATCTGAGTCAACATAGCCTTGTATAATAGTAGTAGAACCCCCAAAATGTAGACACTTACTAGATGTACCTCTCAAATATCTGAGAATCCATTTGACTACATTCCAATGCTCAATACTAGGGTTACTCATATATCGGCTAACAACTCCCACTGCATGTGCAATATCTGGCCTAGTACATACCATAGCATATATTAAGCTCCCTACAACTGAAGCATAAGGTACCTTAGACATTTTAGTCTCTTCTTCTGGTGTCTTGGGACACATATCCTTAGTCAATTTCAAATGAATAGGCAAAGATGTGCTAACAGCTTTGGCATTCTCCATAGAGAAACATTGCAACACCTTCTCAATATAATCAGCCTGAGATAGAGACAATTTCCTATTTTTTCTATCTCTACAAATTTTCATACCAAGGATTTGTTTTGTTGCGCCCAAATTTTTCATAGAAAATGAATGTGCTAACTGTTGTTTCAACCCCTTAATGTGATCCATGTTAGACCTAGCTACAAGCATATCATCAACATATAAACATAAAATAATATAGCTGTCATCATCCAACCTCTTAAAATAAACACAATGGTCAAAATGACACTGACTATATCCATGGTTATTCATAAAAGTGTCAAATTTAATATACCATTGCCGAGGTGCTTGCTTCAAGCCATATAAACTTTTCTGCAATCTGCACATCAAATTCTCCTTACCCTTGACCTCAAATCCTTGTGGCTGGACCATATATATTTATTCATCCAAATCACCATGAAGAAAAGTTATTTTAACATAAAGTTTCTCTAAATGAAAATCTTCAATAGCCACAATACTTAAAACAGTACGGATAGAAGTCATTTTAACAACTGGAGAAAATATCTCATTAAAATCAATGCCCTTTTTCTATGCAAATCTTTTTACAACTAACCTGGCTTTAAATATTTTCTTACCTCCATCCTATTCTTTTATCCTGTAAACCCATTTATTTTGTAAAGCCCTTTTACCTGCAGGTAACTTGCATAAATCCCAAGTCTGATTTTTCAGCAAGGAGTCCATTTCATCTGTCATTGCAGACTCCCACTGAAGCTTTGTATCCACCTGCATAGCTTCATTATAACATTTAGGTTCACCAGCATCAGTTAATAAGATAGAATACAAAGAAGGTGAAAATCTATCTAGAGGTCTACTTAGCCTTGTTGACCATCTAACATTCACTGGGGTGTGTGGTATTTGTTGTTGTTGTTGCAGAGCATAAGGAACTACTGGAACATCAAATTTTGGAGTATCATCCAGTACTACATAGTCATTTTCTTTCTTCTCATGCTACTGCAACATATCTTTGTACAATACTTTCTCATTGAATATGACATCCCTACTTCTTACAATTTTATGATTTTTAAAATCCCAAAGCCTATAACCAAATTCATCAATGCCATATCCAAAAAATACACATTTCTTTGACTTAGCTTCCAACTTGGTTCTGTTTTCATTATCTATAAGTGCAAAAGCTTCACAACCAAAGGTTTTGATAAAAGAATAACTCACCTTCTTACCACTCCATGCTTCCTCTGGAATAGCACAGTCCAAAGGAGTAGAGGGGCCTCTATTGATTAAATAAACAACAATGTTCATAGCTTTGCCCACATATTTTTGGGCAGCCTAGCATGCAACCTCATACTCCTTGCACACTCCATTATTGTCATGTTCATGCATTCAGCCACTCTATTTTCTTGTGGAGTCCTTGGTACAGTTTTTTGCCTACGAATAAAATTAGAGGAACAATAATCTTCAAATTCTTTGCTGCAATACTCACGGCCATTATCAGATCTGAGACATTTTAATCTTTTTCCAATCTCATTTTCAACCAAGCTTTTCCATTTCTTAAAAGTTTTAAATACATCAGATTTATGTCTAATGAAATATATCCATACTTTCCTAGTTGCATCATCAATGAATGTAACATAATACTGAGAGCCACCAAGGGAAGATACCTGAGCTGGACCCCATACATCTGTATGCACAAGCTCTAATCTCTCATTTTTCTTTTCCTTCCCACTCTTCACAAAACTAACTCTCTTTTGTTTTCCATAAACACATTTTTCATAGAAATCCATATTGACACATTTCAGACCAGGTAAAAATTTCTTTGAATGAAGTAATTTCATACCTTTCTCACTCATGTGCCTGAGTTTTTTGTTGCATAGTGCTGTGTTAGAATCTATAGCAACAGTTTGATGTTCTTCCTGCTCAACTGCAGTCACTGTTCCTAAACATTCATTATCTTATGAAACAATTAAAGTAGAAGGAAAAGTATGACCTGTACAAAGATATAAGGTGCCTACTTTCACACCTTTTGCTACTACTAAGGAGCCTTTTGAAACCTTCCAGTTTTTATCATTAAAAGTAATTGTGCAACCCTCATTAGCGAGTTGCCCTGCTGAAATTAAATTTCTACTCAGCCTTGGAACATGTCTTACCTCTTGTAGTAGCCAATGATTTCCATTGTGTTACTTAATCTTGATTTTCCCTTTTCCAACAATTTGACAGGGTTCATTATCTCCCAAATAAACTAGCCCAAAATCCCCTTTGACATAATCAACAAAATAACCTCTATGGGGTGTAGCATGAAATGAAGCCCCCGAATCTAACACCCATGAATCATCAACATTTTCTAAAGACAAGAGCAAAGCATCCTCTTCGGATTTGTTACTTACCACATTTGCCTCCTTGTTTCCATCATGTTTGTCTCCTTGATCTTTCTTCTGAGACCAACAATCTTTCTTCTTATGACTTGGTTTTCCACAGTACCAGCAATCATTTGGCCCTTTGGATTCAAACCTCTTTCTCTTTGATTTTCCTCTTGATTTCCCATGATTTCCAGAGTTGTTTCCTCTATCTCTTGTTCTACCTCTATTTTCTACGTTCAATAAACTACCTGATGTGGATGCCCCTGAGATTTTCCTATGAATTTCCTCACTCAATACAACACCAATAACATCATCAAACTTTAGGGTATTAGAACCAAAAACAAAATTACTAACAACCATTACCAAGCCATTCCAGCTTTCTGGCAAAGAACACAAAATCAAGAGAGCCCTAACCTCTTCATCAAAAGTAATTTTAACTAAGGCTAACTGACTTGTAACTGTATTAAACTCATTCAAATGATCAGTGACTAATCCACCTTCTACCATTTTCATATTAAATAAACGCTTCATAAGAAATACCTTGTTTGAAGCTGAAGGCTTTTCATACAACTTCGCTAGGGTATCCATTAGATCTTTAGCTTTCATTGCTCCAGTAATATTGAATGCCACCGATTGTGCCAGGCATAAAAAAATACTCCCCAGTGCCTTCCTATCCAAAATATCCCAATCTTCCTGAGACATTGTTGCCTCTTTCTTGGCTATTCCCTCTAATGGCCACCATAGATCCTTCTGATAGAGATAGTCCTCCATTTGCATCTTCCATAACTGGAAGTTCTTCCCATTAAACTTTTCAACCTTCAGCCTACCCTCATCTACCATTTCTCCCACTTAACTGAGAGACTCTCTCACTGACTTGTGGGACCTGCTTCAGAGAATAGATGAAAGAACGAATGAAATAACCTCACTCTGATACCACTTGTTAGGATTAACAAGGCATAAATAACAATTACATGCAAATATAACCAATATCAGAAAACAATAAACCACACAGAAGAGAATGCAAGACACAAAGAATTAACGTGGTTCACCAAATCCTTCGGCTACGTCCACCAACAGCAAGTCCAATATTTTATTATCCAGTGATTACAACCTGATTACAATTTGTAATCCCTTACATCTCAATTCCGCAGCAAGTACTAAAATCATACATCATAATGAAATCCCTAACCCTAAGCCAATATAACAAGGCTTATGTCGGTTAACAAGTTAACCCTAAAATACTTGACGAATCAACCTAAGAAAAGGCTTGATGAGTCAACCTAGGGAAATGTTTGACGTGTCAACTCAAAAATGCTTGACGAGTTAACCCCAAAAATGTTTGACGTGTCAACTCAAAAATGCTTGACGAGTTAACCCTGAATCCCACGATGAATGAAAAGTGTACAATACTTTCCTAGATAGTACTTTCCTGATCAGTCACCACAAGCTAACAATATCAAAGTCAAAAAGTAAAGAATGCTAACAACATAGTGATGAATTGAACAACCCACATATCAAAGTCAAAAAGTATAATTTAAGAAACAATGGAATGATTAAGGTCTTTATGAAGATATATAATAATTTAATTTCTTTTTCTTATTCATTGATTGTATCTTTATTGAGTGATTGATATAATTGTCAATTTGGCATTCTTGTCATTCTTATTTTCATAATTTGCAATTTTATCATTCACAAGATTTAATGACAAAATAACAATGAAGTATCTATGCGAACATGATCTTGTCTCAAAATGCCCATTAATTTAAATATAGTTTTTATGATCCTAATAATATAGATAATCTTATTGATCTCTATGAATCTCTAAATTTCAAATCTAGATCTAGATGGTAGTGATATTTCTCTTTATTTTTGAAATGTGAGCAAATACTAGTCCTCCTCCCTAATAGATATAATTTATTTTTTTTCCTACTATAATCATTAATTTTCCTACTTTTCTAATATTTGAGTACATTAATCTACAAGAATATATTGTAAAGAAATGGATTGGGGGAAGGAATATTTCTATAGTGATGAACATAAATAAAAGATTAGTAAAGGAATAATTAAAACCCTCCAAAAGAAAAAGAAAATAAAAAGAACAAGAATAGCTAGAGGAAAAACAAAGCCATGCATTATATATTGTTTATATCAAGAAGATTTGACAACACCTAAACTTTAACAAAAACCAAAAAAGCTATCTTACTTAAACAAAGGAAGCTAGGAAGGACAACAAAATGAACTAGTTTGATCAAAGGTAGATTCAAATGGGTCTAAAGCCTATATATAGGAAAACATGGGTTTGGTCAAATCAATATCAATCAAATAGCTCATTAGGTGAGGAATTTTCTCACTCAACTCCAAATTGATTAAGTTGCATTTCAATATGTGTTTCCCCCTATGGCTCATTAAGAGTTAACCACAACTTCATGTTTTATCAAGCATTGTTTTGATCTATTATAAAAGTGAAAAGTGTATACCCTATCACTAAATCCTCTCTTATTCTACACCACGTTGGGCACATTTTTATGATAATAAGGGGATCCCTCTATAATTAGTCAATTTTGACATGTGTTTATGTTTTTTTTTAGGTTCTTAAAGAACTAACTAATGCACACACATATTTAGGTTTTTAGAGGGGTCCTCAAAGACCTCAAGAATCATGTGTCCAAGGTATGTATTTAGAGGAGTCACTGGGCTAGGTCATTAAAGAAAAATGAACATGATATACATCACATCACATTACATGTATTTAGAAAAACATAATTTCATACACATTTCTAATATATTTTAAGGGTTTCTAGAAGCATTCTTTGGTTACATTGATACTCACTGTTCAACTTCATGTTTTCAGGAATTCACTAATAATGTATTCATGAAGCTTGACCAAGGTAAAGGTGGATTTTTGTACACATTTACAACCTAGCTTAGCAAGAACTATTGTGCTTTTTTGACCACCCTTTTTTTTACTTCATATAGTGACATATGAACATTTATTTTAAGGGCTATAGTTTTTAGATCAAGATTGCAAATGTTAGGATGTTGTAAATATGCCCTTACCTAAATTTTGAGAATTAGTGGATTCATATTTCATTGTTCTTCTCTCAATGCATATAATTTAAAGCAGTTTTGGGCTATACTTAAAAAGTAATGATCAAAGTAGTGAGCAACTAAATTTGTTGAGGTTTGGTGTCACCTAGAAGTTCAAGCCATATTTCCAAGTTCAAGGTGACACTTAGGAATTTCACCAATATACTTATGGCCTAGATCTAGGTCTTTAAAAAGATTCAAATTTGACAACATACATTTATTGTGGCCATTTATTTTCAGACCTTATTCTATATCCCAAGTATTAGTCTTGTATTACAATCAAATATTTCTCTTTCTTTTCTTTTTTGGCCATTCAATAAATATTATTTAGATCAATCTTTCATTAATGGAAGTCACAAGGGGGATAGTCCCTATATATTCATGCTTGCATTAATTCTAGAAACTCAAATTTGTGATCTTAATGGCCTAGTAAGGACACAAAGCTAGCAAGCATACTAACCTAGTGGAGATCGGACTTGAACCTTGGTGACATCAACAATGAGGTTCAAACCTGCAAGCTTAATCACCTAGCACAAACGAAAAAACTTTTCATCCTAGCAAAGATTTGAACCCCGATGAAGACAATCACAATGCCAAGATTTAGCCAATACACTACACCATTGATGAGAATATATTTTTCTCACTAATATTAAAATATATATTTATTTTTAAATTAAAAATAAAAATATATATCCTTGACTTGTTTATCTAAATTATTTGAAATAGTAAATATTACTGAATTGATTAGCCTAGGTAATTGAAGAAATGGTTGAATACTAATGAACATACAATATATTTTATAGCCGAAAGTGCACAAGAAAGACTTCTCATGGTAACTTTAAAATCAATATCGTTAAATATCAATTTTAAAGAGGTTAAGTCTTGTTAAGTGCAAGACTCCGAATATCATAAAAGACGACGTCAGAATTTCCTACCTCGCACAAATCTAATGGTAAAATAGATACTCATGAGTCATGCACTCTTAACCAAATAGATTCAACTTAAGGCTCATACTCTCCTACCAAATAGGTAAAAAAAAACTTTATAGAATCCTCCATCAAATTAAGAAAAAGAAGAATAGAGCATGTATAAAACAACAGAATGTGCTTGGCAGTCATATCAGCGGTAGACAGGAAAAAATAATCGACTTTTAAAAGCAGGGAAGGTTGTCTAATGGCCAGTAAATAGCTCAGGAATAACAATAACAATATTAGAGATTCTGTCTCCATCACAGCATTAATAACGCTGCTCAGTGTTGTGCCAGCTGCTTGAATTTTGTTTATGGTGGCCACACATAAAACTCCATTGTCGTCGTTGATAAGCTTACGATTGACAGCGTCTGTGGTAGGATGATAAAATGTGCCACCAGTTTTGGTGAGCAGATCGGCAGAAAACAGCATTTCATCCACTCCCCACTAAAAGTTGTTAGCCCATACAAAGTTAAAATGAGTGTAACAATCATAATCCGTTGAAAGTTGTCCTCCCAAAATCATAACTACTGCTGTCCCATGGCCCCTCGAAAGGACAGCAAAAATCATAATGCTGATATCCAGCTTCCTTATGATTGCACGTGTCCTGCCCATTATATTATGAAGAATTTGATAGTGAAAGGGAACAAAGATGGGGCATGCTAAGTAGAGGTCGTAATATTAAGGTACAATCCAAATAACTCCTTTCAAGGTGTTAAGGTACTGACCCCATTTAGGACATGGGTCAATTTTTTTTAAGGTGGATTATATTATTTTTCCAGATTTGTCAAATATTATTATAAATAATAGACATGATTTGATCAATTTGATTGGTGATTGTGATATATTTATTATAATGTTCTAATGAAATAATCATGTAAGATCTTTGTGCATCTTCTTAATATCACAATGTGTTGCATATGAGGTACAATGTATCTCAAACAAAATAGTTGTATGAAAGTTTTTAGAAATAGAGCATAATTATGATTAATATGTCACTCGGCAATCGTCCTTGACTTCAACAAATAGTCTAAAAACCTACCTACCAAGGCTTATTGGGACTCTAACTCCGCTCTCACCTTCTAATACCATGGATCCTTTGAAAGTTTCTCCAAGATACGAGTCTATAGATCTATGCCTAAGGTCAAAATTTAAATCTCATTTTGCATCCTACTCAAGGCATCAACAATCACACCCTTCTTCCCTTTGATGCAATGAACAAAAAAATCATACTCACAAGGAAATTCCATCTAATAATGTTAATGGGAATTCATTTTTTTCCAAGTGAATATGTACTCTGAGCTATGATGATTGGTATGAAGCTCACATTAATGGCTTAAAGAAAACATCTCCATTGTATAAGCATATGAATGGAACTATCAATGCTGAATCATGGGTAGGATAATTCAACTCATGACGTTGAGATTCTATGACTCGTAAATAATTACTTGACCTTCTTGTATAAGGACCACCCTCCAAAACATTGAATGATATATCAATACAAACCACAAAATTTGTTGCTAGATTGGGTACTACAAGGATAGGTGCACTAGTCAATTATTCCTTAAGAATTTAAAAGGTTGAATGACGATTCTCCAAACAAAATAATTCTTCCCTTTCCTTCTAAGAGAAATAGTAGGATGATCCACTAGATTGAGAAATCTCTAACAGATTAATGGTAACATCCCACCAAACCTATGAAACTATGAAAATATGATATATTTGTGGGAGTTGTAGTTATCACATTGGCTTGGACTTGGTGTTTTTTCTTGGTACCATTGATTCTAAAAGATTATTAATATTCATCATGACTATCAGAGAACATAATGAAATCAATCGTTATTTTATCCACAAACTAAAGACAAGATAATCCCAATAGTGACAAGGTCATTGAACCTTCTACACTTCGAGCTCCATAAAAAATCAAGTGGGTGCACCTTTAACTCATCTACTTGTTCAAATAATTCTCTAAAAATTTTCTAGCAGATGAAAATATGGATACTTGAGCTAAACTCAAATAATTTATCACACAAACAAAGCATATGACAATTTTATAGTTTGAATTATTTCACCATACATTTCATGCATCACATATGACTGGTGCCTAATCCATTTGGGTTACAGAGTCACTTAAAAATAGAAAATATCTGATAGCAAAGTGCATTAACCACACAACATAGAACTTGAAGTTAATATGCCTTACATATAACGTCTCACTTCTATGGACAACTATTATCAAATTTGCAATAAATCGTAAACTCTCACAGTTAATTATCTTAGTAGGGTAAGTGCAAGAAGTTGGGTCCCAATTCTATGGAAGTCTTTTGGAATTGGAAAATGCTGCTAAAAAAAGGCACCCATTTTGAAAAAAATAGGCGCTCGATTTAGGTTCGGATGTTCGATCCAAAATTCAAAAAATGGGCACCTGGTTTTTGAAAAATAAGTGCCTTTTTTTTTCAAAATGGGAGCCTGTTTTTAAATTTTCTTTGTTTTTTTTAATCATGACTAGAAACACTTTTTTACATACCAATTCATTGTATTTAAGAAACGAGCACCCGTTTTTTGAATTTTACATAACAAGTGTCTGTTTCATAAAACATGGAGCGAGACACATACCCCCGCCTCAGTTTTAGGTTCAAGATAGGCTTGGTGGGACGAAGCCTATGCTTGGACCTCTAAAATAATGGCTAAGGGACTAGAATATCAGATTTCTGCCTTGCTGTAATTTTTTGAGGGCCTTCCTAATTGTATTTTTTGATGAAACAAAAACCCATTAGATCTCTCACCATCTTAATTTTGAAAATATAAATTTCATAGTGATATGATTATTTTAAAACTATTTTTGTATTATTTATTAATCAAAAGTGGTACCTAAATGTAAAATAGTGAAGTTCACTAAAAATTTAAGAACTTTTTTGTTTTTACATTTTTTGGAAAGTAAATTATATAACATCAATCTACATATAATTCTCTTGAAGATAAAAATAATGAATTTTAAAAAAAATTGAAAACTTAATCAATTTATGGTGATTGTACACCAGAGGTTTTGAAAATGTACTTTACAGTCAATTAAAAATTAATATAAAAATAGATTCAATGAAAAAATATACTTATCAATCTTTGGTGTCTTAGGTAGCTTTCCCTAGAAGAATTCACAAAAATTCATTTAATTAGGTCAAAATATGGTGGTTGTACATGTGTGTTGGATGGTCCCAAAACGAGCATTTTGAAAAAGTGGTTTTTAAACATGCCTACTAAAAAGTAATTTCTACCATGTGGGTATTGAAATAAATTACATATTTAAAAAGTAGATTCTGAAAACTACATTTTCTATTACTGAAGTTTTTTTAGATTCAATCTCTAAGTGCCTCAAATTTTGACATCAATTGACAGAAAATTTGAAAATTAGGGAGAACACTTCCACTTTTTGTCCAAAAGTGGGAGTCAACTTCTTGTAGCCACCAAACATATTTAATTATTTCCTTGACAGATAGAAAAAGATAACAAACTCATTTTTGATAAATTAGAAAGACAAATTGAGACATCCTTAATTTTTATTCAATTCATGAAGAGTCCAAATTCAATACAAAGACATATTATCAAACTTTGCTTGCTCATTTACTATCAAACACCACACATGCTTATGAGAAAATGCATAACTTCAAATGTACTATATTGTATTGACTAGATTGACATGACATAGAAAATATGGGAACCCCTCTCAAGAGATCTTGGAATTCCTTTTATAGGCTAAGGAATGCAAGAAGCTTCGGATCACTTGAGGACGAAAATTGAAAAGATCAAAATAGAAAAAATAAAAATAAAAGAGAACTCCAACTCCAAAGTGACGTGGAAGCAACACTAATCCTTTTGAATCTCTACTAATCCTTCATGAATAATTTTTACCAAATAGCCCATGAAATCATAATCAGTGTTTACATATGGATTTTGTATCACCATAACCATCATTAATAAATATTCAGGCATAGTCTTGTCATCATTTAAACCTAACACCTTACACAAACTATAACTTGTGAAGGCGGTGTAGTTGTGAAATGTACTCAAATCATAGGGCACATTTACATTCTTAGGAATTGTAATGAGTCTTCTTTGAGCCCTAGGTATATATATTGGCATTAAAGATTTCTTCAACATTTATTTGTGGGCATGGTAACTACTCTTTTCTCTGTCAAAATCTATACCAATGCATGTAGAACCTCAAATCTAAAAAGAATCTACAAAGCTATTTTTGTCAACAATGACTAGGACACACTTATATTTTCTCCAGATAACCTTGGTGATAGGACAATAGGCTTTGGCTAATTCCCTCAAGAAATTCACATCAATAAACACATAAGGAACTATCAATTTTGTAAGGTTCAACTCCCAAGGGTTATGCATTGGTGCCCCTCTAAATTTTTTATTATAAAAATAGGCAAAAAGGGAGTAACCAAATGATGACATCATCTATGGGTTTCTATACTAACTGGAAGAATCCTTCCATTCATATTCATTCATGGCTTGACTGTTTGTGGATTTTGGCAATAACTCTATCAACTCCTGCCAATACCATCTTTTTCCAGTACCCTTACCCTAACTAAAAACCTTAGAACTAGTCGACATACTTTGACCCATGATTGAAACTTATCAACTTACAATTTCTTTTCACTGCCTAAACTCAATTATACTTTCACTGTTCTCTACACAAACTTACAAATCTTTACCTTGCATTTTTTCTTGAATCTTGTGTTGAATGTCTCTACAACCATGTGTTTATAGATTCAATCTCATCATTATCAAAATCATCTCTTCAATCATTTATTCGCATGCTTCTTCCTTTACTTTAACTAGTCATGGCAAACATTTCTTTCATTCTGAGCTATCAATTATATTCAAGCATGCAATTATGAAAAATAAATCTGCATCATCAAAATTAAGTGCCAAGAATGTCGAATGCCATAATCCTATTTTAAGAAACCCCTTTTATTTTTGTAATTTGGCAGTCAATCCCAAGTTACATTTCCATGTATGGAATCCTCGCTAGCTCAGAGCTTCACACTCTTCATCTTCACTAACCACTGTGATGTTGTGACTGACTTCCAAGCTCTTTATCATTTCATCACAACCGCCAACATTATTCCCTTTAAACTGTAGCGACGCTGTGATCACTATGTTCTTTAACTCTGTCATCCTTGGTCACAGTCTTGCAACCACTTTGTGTCACTTAAGCTAAACCACTGTGATCATGCAAGAACTATTTCCTTTACCTGTCACAAGCTTTTTTGTGATCTTGCAACCATCAAATAAACTTTTTATTAACTATTACGACCATGCAATCATTAAAAAGTTAACCATGATATTCCTGTTATGGCCTTGCAACATCAAATTGTTAATATATCTAGCCATGGTGAGGCTACAATCACTGTCAACTCTAAGTTTTAACATCAATTGTACAAGTTCCGTCAACTGTTGTGACAGTGCGACTGAAGAATCTCATTAACCTTCTACAACTTGACTCGTATCTTTGCAACTGCTAAGAACTTATACCTATAACCGCAATGGGGTTGTGATAACACAAAACCTAGACCCCTTTCTTATTTGCAACTACTAAGTGTTAAACCATAAACCAAGCTGCAAATATGCGGCTAATATAAAATTTAACCAATGCCTAACCCATTTGACTAGCGAATGTGGATGAATAGAAATAAGACATATAGGATTTGACCTAATATGACCAAGCTTTCAAAAGTAACCCAAAACAAATTATAGACTTTGACAACTAAAAGAAAAATTTGAAACAATGACATCGAAAAATTTAAAACCAAGACCAGACCCTATCACTAACCCGACATATAACAAAGAACAAGCATGGGAGTTAGCCAAAAACAAATTGCAATACCACCAATGGCTCTTGTTGGGGATTGTTGAAAGTTAGTTCAACTTAAGAATCCAAAAAATCTTTGGAGAAGAAGACCAAACCAAACCACACTTCAGAAATCAAACACACCCTACATATATACAAATACACAAACTATTGTGCATGGATTGTGATTTTTTTTTATGAAAAGAATGGCTTCAAGAATTGTCCATGCACTAGAAATTCCTAAATTTCACCATTCATGCTTTGTAGAAAATATGAATGCTTCCCATGAGTATCAAAAATAACATAAGGGCTCAACCATAGTGATTTTAATCTCCCATGTTTACCTTTATCCTGAACCCTTTCATTCCACTTGAGAAACATATCATTCACTTGAAATTTTCTATTAGTGGACCTTTTATCAAACAAATATTTCATCTATTTCTTGAATTTAATATTAGTTTTCTGAGCCTCGATTCTTTTCTCATCCAAATCTAGAAGATTCATAATCCTATCCTCCATTGGTTCAGAGATATCAATCTCTTCCTTCTGAATGAATTTGTATACAGGGAGTAAATTATTCAGGGGAAATATAGCATGTGTTTCATAGACTAACTCAAATGGGGATACCCCAATTTCTTTATTTATTGTCACTCTATCAACCCATAATGCAATTTTTAGCTCTGAATCCCAATATTTTGTATTCTTCTCCAAAATCCTTTTAATAATCTTTATTGAGCTCTTATTACTAGACTTAGCTTGTTCATTTCCCTGAGGATGGTAAGGGGAAGAGTAACAAATAGTTATCCCATATTTGGCACAAAAATATTTGAACTCCTCTAACTTGAAATACATAGCATTGTCCATAACCAGTTTGATGGGAACTCCAAACGTTGTAAGAATGTTATCCATCAGAAAATTCATGACCACCTTGCTTGTTGCTTGTTTTTTTGGAATGGCCTCAATCCATTTAGTAAAGTATTCTATAGCCACAAGAATCCATATGTGACCACTACTAGATTTTTCACTTATCTCACCAATAAAATCCATTCCCCATTGGAAAAATGGACCATCAACTTGAACCAAATTTAAAGGCAACGCTCCATCATATTTCAAATTTCCAAAAAATTTTTGACAAGGCTCACACTTAGCTAAAAATTTATGTGTATCTATAAATATAGTGGGCCAATAATAACCTTCCCTAATGATCTTATGGGATGTGGTCCTTGTTGAATAATGACCTCCACACATTCCATTATGAAAATATTTTAAACCTTTTTTAGTTTGAAAACTATATATCTAGACAAAATAGAAGAACATCATCTCTATTCTTCCAATATAAATCACCTTGTACTAGCACATACCTCTTTGTTTTCAATTTCAAGGTCCTCTTTTGATTATTAGTCATTTTATTAGGGCATTTCATGTTCTTCTAAAAAATAAACAATACTATTGTGCCGAGGCCTCCTTTCAATGCTCGTCTCATTATCAACCTAGACATTATTTACCTGAATAGCTTCAAGGTTTTCCTCTTCCATTAGCTTCACTAACACAAGACCTCTTACCAGTTTTATAATTTGGATCTTGAAATTGAATTCTTGAATATGGTTGATCCATCGACACCTCCTTCTAGTAACCTCTGATTGAGAAATAATATCCTTCACCATAGAACTTGAGACATAATATACCACCCATCCATTCACTATATATGGCCTAAAGGATTTCACAACCTTTACCAAAGAATAATCCTTCTTTTAAATTATCTCATACTTTAATTTTGTAGCCTGTATTGACTTACTAGAAAATGCAATAGGATGTTCATATCCTTCTGCAAAAGAACTGCTTCTATAGTATGGAAAGAAGAAAAATAAAATAATTGGAATGGTTTCTCATAATCAAGGGATCTAAAAAATGGTGCTTCTTGAATGGCCCTCTTGGTTTTAGTAAATGCCTCTTTAGCCTCATCGTCCCATTCAATTTTAACATCTTTCTTTAGCATTTTTACATTGGGTTTTACAATCTTAGCAAAGTTGGCAATAAACCTTCTAGCAAAGTTAATCTTACCCAAGAATGACTATATCCCTTTATTGTTTCTGGGTAGTGCAACTTTATCAATAG
Source organism: Chamaecyparis obtusa (assembly GCA_027943335.1). NCBI lineage: Eukaryota > Viridiplantae > Streptophyta > Pinopsida > Cupressales > Cupressaceae > Chamaecyparis > Chamaecyparis obtusa. Next base: position 5,456,288 of record BSBK01000615.1, on the reverse strand, counting down.
AAGCAATCCATTCAAGATCAATTCTAACTCCTTTAGATACAATATGCCCTAGAAATTTCCCTTCAGTAACTATAAATTGGTATTTCTTAGGATTCAATGACATGCCATACTTCAAAGCTTTACAAAATATTTTTTTTAGGTATTTACAATGATCCCCTGTATTTTTAGAATAAGAAGTTATTTCATCCTGATAAACTACCATGATAACATTAATAAATTTATTAAAAGCTACATCCATTTCCCTCTAGAATAAATAACCTGCATTAGTTAAACCAAATGACATCCTAACATATGCATATGTCCCCTATGGAGTGTGTGTGTGAAAATTGTACCTGATCTGTAGACACAACACTTCAGTAAAACATTAGAGGTTAGCTATAATCGAAATCGTGCAAAATTGAAAGCTATCTAACCAAGCGATTTACTACCTTCTAATAGGTGCGAGATTAATGTTCTCAGATTATTATCGAGATCAGTGACCTAGATGACACCTAAATGAAGGATTTGAATGTAAAAGATGGATATGAAATTGAATGCAATTAATCTATATTTTGGATTTTTCTATGCAATAAGAATGATAAAAACTTGATATGAATCTATGCTATTGAAAACTAATATGCTATGCTAATCTAGAAATGATATGAAATATGAATCTAAATGAATGCAAAAAAAAATAAGATTGATCTCACAAAGATGTCGATTCGCAAGAGCTTTGATTCTTCAATTCTAATTCTCCAGCGTGATTGTGCAAAATATGAGATGATTTGCTAAGAGTTGAGCTTTAATTTATAGAAACCCAGGGCTTTGGAGGTGCATGGATAAAAACCATAAATCACTCAAATAACTCAGGTTGATTTTTGAGTTATTTTTAAATAAAGGATAATTAACTCACAAAAACATGCAAAAGCTAAGTTTTAACTCAAAATAGAGTTTAGCTTTAATTGATAATTGATAGTTGTCTGCTTTTATGATTGTGCATATTTTATTTATGAATTAATTTAATAATAAAGTGATTTATTCTCAACTTAACTGCTTTTAAAAATAAAATAATTGATTTATGGGTTAATCAATTATTTAATCAAACTTTTATTAAAAACTATATTATTAAATAATGACAACTTGCTTTAATTAATTAAATAAGAATTTAATCAATTATTCATATGATATTAGATTTATTGTCAAAATTAAATAATACAATTAATAATAGATATAATTAAATTTAATTACACAATTAAGTGGCAAATATTAAATCTAATTAATTAAATATGAAAATATTCAATTAATCAAACTTTAGGATAAATGTGATTTATTGCCAAATAATTATAAAATTAAAGATAATTATGATGATTAGAAATATTACTAGGAATATTCCCCGATGCAAAATTTAAGATAATCAATTATGATTCGATGATGTTTAGATGTGCCTTAGATTAGGACTTTGATGTCGATTTCGTTCGAATTGAAGATGTAGGAGATTAATGAACTTATAGCCCATTTTTGGGGCATTACATTTTGCCCCTCTTTGAATTACTGTGCGAAGCGCAGTGGTTCAAAGATAGTCTATGTTTGATAGAGATATGAAACTGATTCAAAAGATAAACCGATCTCAAGATAGAAACCGATTGAAAGATATTGAGATAGGAGTTGATTGATATTGAATTGATATGGAGATAATAGGTCCTGAATGACCAAAGATAATGTTCACTGTAGCAGAAAATGAACCTATGATTGCAAAAAAGTGTCAAAATGCCTGATTCTGAACCTTAGGATTGATAAGAAGTGAGTGACCCATTCTAGACTTGATTGTCTTAGCAGAACTAGCAGGTATTACATCCAAACCCTTCAGTTGCTGAAGAACCAAGGAAAGAACACTATGATCTGATGGTTGCAAAAACTGATACAGTTTACAAGATTAGGAGAATACCAGATTGATATGGATCTTGATGAATCTAATATGCCCCAAGTGATGATAGATTTGCCCCGAGCGATGAGGACTTTTGATGAATCAGTGACTAGACGTGATTATTGTCTTAATTATTGAGGGAGATATGATTGCCATAAAGATATGATTTCAAATTTGATTATAGACTTTGAATGATATGCAATACCATGCCCCCTTCGGGATTAAAATTGAAATCTGACAAGAAAAGTCAGCGTTATAGTTTAGAAGCATGTTAATTGATTTGAGAAGTGTGGTGAAACACATTCAAGAACACATTCTGCATCGTTGGAAGGTCCCAAAAGACCAAGTCTGACTAGGTTTGACCATGAGTTGACCATGGTTGACCAAGTTGAAATTTTGATAGTGTGATGTAAGATAATCAGTTAAGTTGAATACTAGATTTCTGTGATGATTGAAGGTTGATTATGCAAGCAATTAATAATATGAATGATCTCAGATTTGAATTTTGATCCTGAAAAAGGATTCTACTTGCTATTTCATTGGAGGAACCTTCGTGTGAGATGTAGTTCTTGTTAGACTTGAAGATGCGATTTGAAGAATCATTTAGGCATTGAAGTTCGTTTAATCATTGTGAGATCATGCAAACATGCAAAATGCAATGAGACATGCAAAATGAAATGCAACCTAAGACCTAGGACCTAGTCACTGATCATATGTCGATTTGTTATCATCATTGAACTTTTAGGTAACCGGATAAATCAATACAATGCCCACTAGCCATGAAACCATAGACATATGAATATCAATTTGTATGCGCAAGAATCAATACAACACCCACTGGTTATACAACCATGGACATATGAATATTGATTTTATTTTCGGAATGTCGGAGTAGATATAAGCACCAAGGCACAAGCGCTAGGATGACCTGAATATCATGTCCATTTTGATATAGCAATTTGTACAAGCATCAAAACATAAACATTGTGATGACCTGAGTACGCCTTGCGTTACAAACACATCAAACAGTCAAGAGATCATTCTAAATCCAATGTGAATTACCCGTAGTGACCCTTTATCATTCACATCCTTAGGCAAGATTGCGTTCCACAGTAGGAGAAAGAACTTACTCAAAAAGATAATAGTTAGATCAAACGTCCTTGAATTTTTTTTTGGATATCAATGGTCGAGGTACGCATGGCCATCCAATTTGAGATAGAGGCTCTTACAGTCGGACACCATTTCAATCCAGAATTTCCAAAGCTGTTAGATTTTCACATACAAGCAGAAGACAAAGAAAAGATTATGCCCCCAGTCATCGCTCTCTAAATCCTATAAAAGACATCATCGAAGAGCTCGAAGGGACACAATATGCAAAAATCTCAATGCGAATCAGTAAGCCTACAAGGAGATAAAAGCATGAAAAGCACAAATTGTTTTCAGTTGAGTTTTGATGTTTGATTGTTGTAGATGCAAAATCCTTGCTGGAGACGAGACAGACTAACTGACTCAACAGGAAGCTTCAAAGGACTCTGGCTAGATATGACACGTCTAAGATACATGGGAGACCATAGGATATGACATTGATTGCCCCCAAGTTTGAACATTGATAGGATACAGACGCTTGAGCTGATTGGTGTACAAACTGACTTATTGAAACCAGGATATGCAGAAACAAACCGGGAGATATGTACAAACTAAAGCAAGAGTGAAAGTTGGGAAAGACCAAGATTGTGCTGATAGATGGAGCATTTGGAACAAGTGGCGCCCGTTTGCCGGGTTTTCACCATCTTAGCAGAGATTCTATTTTTGCTACCAAGGCACCTGTTTCCAAGTTTTCACCAAGGCACTTTTTCTTCTTTTTCATTTTTTTGTATTTTTCATTTTTTCAATTTTTTTGTACTTTTGATATTTTTTGATTTTTTTGTGAATCATCAAGGCGCCTATTGCTAGGTTTTCACCAAGATGTTCATTTTTTCAGGACTTTTTCTAATTTTTAAGATTTTTTTAAGACATTTACCAAGCACTGAATGCCTTAGGCGTAGAATTTCTTCAGATGGACCTAGGACCTAGTCATTGATCATATGTCGATTTGTTATCATCATTGAACTTTTAGGTAACCGGATAAATCAATACAATGCCCACTAGCCATGAAACCATAGACATATGAATATCGATTTGTACGCGGAAGAATCAATACAACACCCACTGGTCAAACAACCATGGACATATGAATATTGATTTTATTTGTTGAATGTCGGATTAGATATAAGCACCAAGGCACAAATGCCAGGATGACCTGAATATCATGTCCATTTTGATATAGCAATTTGTAGAAGCATCAAAACATAAACATCGTGATGACTCGAGTACGCCTTGCATTAAAAACACATCAAACAACTAAGAGATCATTCTAAATCCAATGTGAATTACCTATAGTGACCCTTTATCGTTCACATCCTTAGGCAAGATTGCATTCCACAGTAGGAGAAAGAACTTACTCAAAAAGATAATAGTTAGATCAAACTTCCTTGAATTTTCTGGGTATCAATGGTTGAGGTACGCATGGCCATCCAATTCGAGATAGAGGCTCTTACAGTCAGACACCATTTCAATCCAGAAGTTCCAAAGATGTTAGATTTTCACATACAAGTAGAAGACAAAGAAAAGATTATGCCCCCAGTCATCACTCTCTAAATCCTATAAAGGACATCATCGAAGAGCTCGAAGGGACACAATATGCAAAAATCTCAATGCGAATCAGTAAGCATACAAGGAGATAAAAGCATGAAGCATAGATTATTTCCAATTTTTAGTTTGATTGCGTTGTTATAGATGCAAAATCCTTTCTGGAGACAAGACTGACTGACTGACTCACATGAAGCTTCAAAGGACTCTGGCTAGATATGACACGTCTAAGATACATTGGAGGCCATAGGATATGACATTGATTGCCCCCAAGTTTGAACATTGATAGGATACAGACGCTCAAGCTGATTGGTGTACAAATCGACTTATTGAAAATTGGAAATGTTGAAACAAACCGGGAGATATGTACAAACTAAAGCAAGACTGAAAGTTGGGAAAGACCAAGATTGTGCTGATAGATGGAGCATTTTGAACAAGTGGCACCTGTTTGCTGGGTTTTCACCATCTTGGTAGAGATTCTATTTTTGCTACCGAGATGCCTATTTCCAGGTTTTCACCAAGGCACTTTTTTTTCTTTTTTCTTTTTTTTGTACTTTTTTCATTTTTTCAATTTTTTTGTACTTTTGATATTTTTTATTTTTTTTGTGAATCATCAAGGCGCCTATTGCTATGTTTTCACCAAGATGTTCATTTTTTCAGGACTTTTTCAGATTTTAAAGATTTTTTTCAGGACATTTACCAAGCACTGAATGCCTTAGGCATAGAATTTCTTCAGATGGAGAACATTGATTGGTTCTCGGAGCTGTTCTCCTTCAGTCATTGAGAGTTGATAGGCACCAGAGCCAAAAGTAGCAGTGATAACAAAGGGACCCAACCAATTGGGTTCGAACTTCCCCTTGCGTTCTTGATGTGATTGATTTTTAAGATTTTCTCTCAACACTAGATCACCAACCTGAAATTCTCTATGTCTGACTTTCTTGTTGTAGCCTCTAGACATTCTTTTCTGATACACTCTGAGATGATCATACGCTGCTTGCCTACGCTCATCTAGTAATTCAAGTGCTTGTAACCTAGACACTCTGTAGTCTTCATCAGTGACAAGTCCATGCATTCTGATTCTGAGTGATGGGATTTCAACCTCAATAGGCAGTACCGCTTCAGACCCGTAAACTAAAGCGAAAGGTGTAGCCTCAATAGGTGTTCTGATACTTGTTTTGTAGGCCCATTCTGATACTTGTTCTGATACTGGTTCTGATACTGATTCTGATACTAATTTTGATAATTGTTCTGATACTGGTTCTGATACTGATTCTGATACTGATTCTGATAATTGTTCTAAAACTGGTTCTGATGCTTGTTTTGATACTAGTTTTGATATTTGTTCTGATAATTGTTCTGATACTAGTTATACTTGATAGCATCTTTTTCCATTTGCAAACTCCCAAGCAAAATCATATCGTGCAGTCCTAATGTCTAGCAAGGTGGAGAACAAGAGGGATTAGCAAGCTGGTGGAAGAGATGGAAGATAAGAGAATGAAGGAAAATGAAGGGAAGAAATCCTCAAGGGGAAACTCCTCAAGAATACCCAAGCTAGGGAAAAATTGTCATGTAAAGCGCATTTGGACAAGCAATGAAAGGCTAGCATAGGATAAGCACAAAATCATAATGCAAGAGAAGGAAAGGATGCAATCCAAAGGAGTAGACATGTCAAGAGGCTTCATAGCACCGTGTTTTACTCTTTCTTTCTTAGATCAAGACCAAAGGGGAAAAGGATAGCGATAGGTGAAAATGAATGGAGGAAGATGGATATGAAGGCTAAACATGAAAGGAATGAAAGCAAGATCACCGTAAGATAGCTCACAAAATAGCCAAATATTCCTGTATAGATCAACATTGTCAAGATTAAAGAGAGAAGATGGAATGGATGAAATATGTAGAAGAACTACGCATGATGCCTGATTGCCAGGTTTTCATCATGGTACTTATCCAAGGTGCCACAAGGAAGTGGTTTTCACCATAGGATGAATTTATTTCTCTTTACTTTTGCTACCAAGGCGCCTGTTTCCAAATTTTCACCAAGGCACATTTTTTATTTTTTCATTTTTATTTCTTTTTTTTTTTTTTTTTAGAAGAAGGCAAGCTTGCTAGATAATGCTCTTTGAAAGGATAAACCATGATATGCCAAGGATTCAAAATGACATGCTCAAAGATACTGATAGGGAAAGGGAGATGAAAGAGAAAAATGGAGGATAAGGTTTTATGTAAAGCGAGTGAGGTTGGAAGATAGGAGGAATAGGCAAATGAGGAAAAAGGATAGAAGGTAGAAGGTTAATGAATGGAAGGATTGTGAAAGGGTAGGTGGAAAGGAAGGCAAGATCAATGTAAACACACACCTTGAAGGGTAGCGAGAGGGTGGAGGAAATGTGAATGAAGGAATACGTGAAGGAATATGGCGAATGGATAGCAGAGGTTGAGGTTTAGGCGCATGGAATGAAAGAATATTTTTGGAAGGAGATGTAGTGGAAGCCTTTGGAAGCTTGAATGTCAATTTCACTTTTTGTTCAACACCAGACTCTTTCAAGAGAGACTTTGGAATCCATATAGTCGTAGGCTTTTTATTTCCTTTTGATGATTTAGAGATAATATCTTCAATGACGGATTTTGGAACCCATACTTGTCTTGTAATTTTTTTCTTAGATATCTCTTTTGACTTTATGTTTTCATGTCTATTAAAGGAGACATGGTGATCTTTTTTTGATGGATTCTTGTATTGCTTCTTTTTCTTGTATTGAACATTCAAGTTACTTCCAAAGGACTTGGGACTTGTGGAAGAAGGAGGAGGATATGACTGGTTTAGATGGGTGGGTGGATGGAAAGGATTCAAGGGTATGCATCTATGTTGATCTTGAGGAAAGATGGGAGATGGAGGTATGTAAGGACCTAAGCTGGATGGCAAATCAGGAGAGCTAGGAGGGGAAAGTGAAGGGACATAAGGACCCAAGATGGAAGGAAGGCATGAAGCCCTTAGTAGTGGTGGAAGAGGTCCAAGGATGGAAGTGGAAGATGCAAAAGGATAATCAATAAGTTCATCAGCATCTATATGACAACCAAGGATATCAACATCTTTAGAGTGAGCATTAGAATTTTCAATAGAATCATGGACATCTTGAATATGAGCACCTTCTTTGATAGGATTGTTCAAAGCTTGCAAAGACTTAGGAAGAGTAGAAAGTGGAAGTGAACATGGAGTGGTAGAATAAGAAGATGGAAGACTTTGATCTTGACAAGGATCTTTGGATAGCACAAGCGCATAATTTGTCTCTTGATTTTCAATAGGCTTAACATTGGAAGGAACACCATTTTTACCAACCTTAATGGAAGTATCATCTTTGGAAAATGAAAGTGTAGTAAGGTTATTTTGATTGCCAATAAGCTCAACAGTGTAAGTAGTAGCTTGATCTTGTTTAGGAGAAGACTTAAGACATGATGGAATGCATGAAAAAGGGGGTACAGGATCAAAAGAACCATGGAACGGATAAGAGACATCGGGAAAAGGAGTGGATGACATGGAGGGTTCTTGATCTTGATCTTTCTTTATGTTCTTTTCTTTATCATTTTTAGAGTCCTCTTGACATGGAGCCACTTCTAAGGACAAGGAAGCATGTTGGGATTGTATGGATGACTTTGGAAGAGATGGTGGAGGACTAGCTGAAGTAGGGATTATAGCATATGAAGGCTTAGGCTCTTTAGATTTATCATTATTGAAAGTCTTTGCAGCCAAGTGAAGGTTAGCTTGAGTTTCTTTAAGAGGTAGCCCTGGGGGATAACTATAGGGAACCACATGAAAAGTATCAGGGCTTGTGTCAGATGAAGGTTCTGTGAAAGATTTGAAAGACTCGAAAGCTTTAGGAAATGTATGGGTATTGGAGGAAGTAGGGGATGGAAGGGAACCATCACAAGACAAAGGTCCAACATTAACATGATCTTGCTTGAGAGTGTAATCTTTATTTTCAGCCTGAGAGTTCTTAGAGGAGAGATCCTTATAGTATGCATGTTTATAATCAGCGTGGTAAACTTTCTCTTCCTCAAGTGAAATAGATGGATCATCTAGGTATTGTGCATAGAAATCATCAAAGTCTCTTTCATAATCAGAATCATATGGATCACCCTCACGATCTATCCAATGTGACGGCCCATTTGTAGTAAGCAAGAATGGATGATGAGGAGGACTCTTAGGAATAGAGGTGTCATAGGTATCATTACATTGTCTGTTGTCATAGTCATCATAGTCTTCAAAGCTAGATGTGTCACTCTCCATGGAAGAGGTATCATATTGCTCAAATTTTTTCCGGGGGCATGGTGACATGTACAAGTCTTTATCAAATGGAAAAGAGTATAGAGGTTCCTTTTCTTTCTCAAGTTTGTCAAGTTGGACTTGCATAGCTTGCAGCTGCTTCATCATAGCGGTGATTAGAGCTTCTTCCTCTTGTGTACTAATTCTTTGAGACATGTGTACTGATTCTCAATAGCTATTGCTCTATTCCTGACACAATGATATTTTTGACAGATTCTGGAACTAGGCTGGAAACATTGGATATCTTGCAATTGGACAATTTCTGACAACTCTCTCAAATTTTTCCAAACGACACTCTGTAGACTCATACGACACTGGGTAGTCTATGAAATGATAGTTGCTAAACTCATACGACAGTTGGGTAACACTGAAATGACACTTGACAAAACTTGTACGACTTTTGACTTCCTGAAATGACTTTTGACTCCAGAAAGATTTTACGTCAATTTTTGCAAAATTTAAGGTCTTCAGTTTTGGATTGTTTACAAATTGTATTGTCCAGATTTTGAAGGTTATACCAGATTTGATCATTTTTAATAGCCAAGTAGATAAATAAGCACGCAGAACAGCAAGCAAGTGATTCCAAGCATGTCTGAAAATAATGAACAAGGGCAAAAGCAACCTTGCGCATGAACAATCAAGTGACCAAATTGTGCTAATCCCTGAGAGTACTAATTAGGTATGTTTTGAAAAGTTTTGCAATAACACACATATACCTGAAAGTGAAAAATTGGCCTCTCTAGTGTTTTTAGTAATGGTTTGACTCTGCAACTTTTATGATTCAAAGGGGTGAACTCCAATCCCGGCACACCAGGGTTTTGACACAGTCTGAGAACTTAATCTTCAAGAGCTGCTAGGGAGATCTGACAACCCAACAATGAACCATACCCGTGGAGATTTCTTCCACAAGGACATTTATATAGCGACTGTCACTACCATGGCAAAAATGGCTATTACCGCTTGAGGTTCCATCAACGCAGTTTGCCCTGTGAAGGGATTGTCCGCTACGGTTAACCCTCTCTAAAGATGACTCACAATAGTATACCATAAGGGGACTTGGCTCCAGATTCAAGGTTTTGACACCTCTTCACTTTTAACCCAAACAAAGCAAGCAGATTAATCCGACACGGTAAGACAAAGTTTTGTTCCTCCAAGGTCTGTGATATCAACTCCACATGATCTATCAACCTCTCCAGGGAGAGAATGTATCAATCAATAAGAGAAGATGCACTAACCAATTTTGATTCACCAAAGCTCATGATATCAACCCTACGTGATCTATCAACCTCTCTGGAGAGAGAATGTGTCGATCAATAAGAGAAGATGCACTAACCAAGCTGAATGTGAAACACACTAAGTATCCTCCCTACCTACAAGGATTCTGTCATCAAGAAAGATTTCGCTAGGAATCCAATCTCTCAAGAATCACAAATAGTGTTCATAGGGCCTAATTACTATGTGAGCACAGATATATTCCCGAAAGTAAATCTACCAAAAGTATCCAAAAAGTAGAAAGAGGAACACTTAACGCTTAAAGCGAATATGAGATGAGTCCACAAGGTGGAACACTTAACACCTCACACAAGCTGAAAATGAGTCCCCAACTTAGAAAATAAGTGAGTTCCTAAAAGCACAAAAGGGTTGCCAAGTGGAACACTTAACGCTTCTGTCCTGTTGACCCCTCCTCTTTATGGCGCTGAGATTGCAACCACGGGGCGGAAATGAGGGGCCGGCGGATTAGCGAGTCCAATAACCCAAGATAGCAATCAAGATCAATCACAAGTATTCTAAGACTACTTAATGAATCCTTAAGGGTTCACAACCTAGTATCAATTATGCAAGTGTGTAGAAATAGATCAAAAGCATGAAAAGATGCACACAAGCTTGACACATAAGGGATTTATTTTAAGTCCCAAATCAAAATATTATTAGATGAAGGAGAATACCTGGGATCCTCGCAATGTGCTTAGTAGATTTTACTTGATTTTTAGCAATTTTTGTTGAGCTTTTCCATGCAAGCAAGTGACGAACTCTCCAACAAGCAAACAAGCAAACAAGATATGCAAAATATATTCAACTTATGAAAACCATAGGGTAAGCTCTAAAAATCAATTATTATCAGTAATAATAACTAGAAATTAACCCAAATGACAACTCATATTATTCATTGAACCATGTAAAAAAAAAGAAGTGCACACCCATCACAAAACTTTATTTTTTTTTTGCTGCATTTGACCTAGTCAACAAGATCTAATTTTTTTGATATGATTTTGGCCACAAAAATAGAAATTCAAAATAGAGACCCCTACTAAAAAATAGAGAGCTTTCCAAAAATGCAAAAATTTTAGAAAAATCTCTTCATTTGTGCCCTAGAGACCCATTTTATCAAAACAGACCAATTTTTGTAAATTGACTATTTGAGCTATGATATCATGTCCAAATTTAAAACACAAAGAATGGACCCCTATAAAATTTAAAGAGATTTCCGAAAATATAACAATTTCTGAAAAATATGCTGATTTGAGTTAGATATTAATTTTTTCTGTAATTTCAAGAAAAAAATTATTAAAAATTCAAAACATCTCAAAAAATTCTAAATTTTTTACTGTAGCTTTCTTGACATGTCACCAACTTGCAAAAATAATTTCAGACCAAAATTCCAAGCCGTTTGGAAGATAAAATTAAATCTTTGAAACTTTAGGGTTTTAGCTCCCCAAAAAATCAAAACCAGCATGCAAAGGTGGGTTGCCCCATCGTGGGTGCCAGAAATGTGTGTGTGAAAATTGTACCTGATCTGTAGACACAACACTTCAGTAAAACATTAGAGGTTAGCTATAATCGAAATCGTGCAAAATTGAAAGCTATCTAACCAAGCGATTTACTGCCTTCTAATAGGTGCGAGATTAATGTTCTCAGATTATTATCGAGATCAGTGACCTAGACGACACCTAAATGAAGGATTTGAATGCAAAAAATGGATATGAAATTGAATGCAATTAATCTATATTTTGGATTCTTCTATGCAATAAGAATGATAAAAACTTGATATGAATCTATGCTATTGAAAACTGATATGCTATGCTAATCTAGAAATGATATGAAATATGAATCTAAATGAATGCAAAAAAAAAAAAAGATTGATCTCACAAAGATGTCGATTCGCAAGAGCTTTGATTCTTCAATTCCAATTCTCTAGCGTGATTTTGCAAAATATGAGATGATTTGCTAAGAGTTGAGCTTTAATTTATAGAAATCCAGGGCTTTGGAGGTGCATGGATAAAAACCATAAATCACTCAAATAACTCAGGTTGATTTTTGAGTTATTTTTAAATAAAGGATAATTAACTCACAAAAACATGCAAAAGCTAAGTTTTAACTCAAAATAGAGTTTAGCTTTAATTGATAATTGATAGTTGTCTGCTTTTATGATTGTGCATGTTTTATTTATGAATTAATTTAATAATAAAGTGATTTATTCTCAACTTAACTGCTTTTAAAAATAAAACAATTGATTTATGGGTTAGTCAATTATTTAATCAAACTTTTATTAAAAACTATATTATTAAATAATGACAACTTGCTTTAATTAATTAAATAAGAATTTAATCAATTATTCATATGATATTAGATTTATTGTCAAAATTAAATAATACAATTAATAATAGATATAATTAAATTTAATTACACAATTAAGTGTCAAATATTAAATCTAATTAATTAAATATGAAAATATTCAATTAATCAAACTTTAGGATAAATGTGATTTATTGCCAAATAATTATAAAATTAAAGATAATTATGATGATTAGAAATATTACTAGGAATATTCTCCGATGCAAAATTTAAGATAATCAATTATGATTCGATGATGTTTAGATGTGCCTTAAATTAGGACTTTGATGTCGATTTCGTTCGAATTGAAGATGTAGGAGATTAATGAACTTATAGCCCATTTTTGAGGTATTACATGGAGTAGTAAAAGTTATCTTGTATTGTTAAGATTCTTTTACCTTTACCTAGTTGTATCCAGAGAAACCATCCATCATAGACAATAGATCACAATCATTTACCTTCTGCAACTTCCATGTTAGGAAAAGAATAATTATCTTTCAAATATGTGACATTCAAATTCCTAATATCCATACACAACCTGATATGCCCATTTTTTTTCCTTACAGCCACTAAGTTGGAAACCCAGGAGGAAAGACTAATATGTTTAATTATTACAACATCCTTAAGTTTCATCAACTCTTGTTACATCTTTGGGGCTAAAGTTAGATTAATGGGTCTCTTCTTTTGTCTGAAAGGATTGGCATTAGGTCTCAGAGGAGCTTTATGTTGGATTAAATCCTCTCTATAGGATTTTGGATCCTCATAGAGCCAAGCAAAAACATGCTTGTATTTTCTCATTAGATTTATGTTATCCTAATTTTCTACATGAAGGATGATGAACATAAATAGGAAAACATTGCATAAAGGAACATCTATTCAACACTACTTTTTAGGTGATGTAGATAAATATTTTTCTATTGCATTCATATCAATTATTTACATTGTACTCTAAGTATTGATCATATCCAAATTTTCAAGTTCATAATTGAGCATTACATTGTGCATTCAAACTGAATGTAATAGACAAATGTTCTTTCTTATTTAATATTCAGACATAGTAAAAATGACAGAATAGAAAGCATGATAAAGGTATGAGTAGGGTCCCATGCATTGCCTTGAGGAGTTGTCTGCATCTAGGAGCTGGTTGTCTATCTTGTTCAAGTCCTCGGGTCCACTGTTTGAGTCTTCATGTCCTAGGTTTTTTTTGAGGTTTGTCCTACATCATGAGAGTGAAAAAGATGTTAGATCCATTTGGATATAGGCAATGCATAAAACCAAAGCATCACACAACAATCAAACTTTCAGAGCTACACATATATTTGTGATATCAATGCAATAGAAAAATATGCACCGACATAAACTGAAAAATAGTATTATAGGGACATGACTCCATGAAAATTTTTACTATTTATGGTCATCATTATGCATGTTTTTCTTATATATAAATCAATTATCTAAATCAAAGGGAGTTCGTTCTTGTAGCTGAGAAACCTTTTCAGAACAACATGATATCATTAGATTAGTGAACATATTAGTTGACTGAAATTAATGTATGAATTTCATCATACAAGGTGCTCTCACAAAAAGATTGATCTCCTGATCATGTTCACTAATCTAAATGTATTGGATTTTATGTTTTTTTTTAAATAGAGTAATCAACGATGCATTGCTCAAATGGATTGTGCATTTCATATCATAGTCAAGAGAAAAGAAGATGCAGTGTGGTGTGTTCACTGTAAAATACACTGAAAAAGTGTTACAACTTGTGCATATGTAGACAAACACAAAATATAAAAAGTATCAACTTCAAGTAATGTTTACAAAAATATGTTTTTGGGTGTCACAAGCCTGCGCTCGAACCTCATAAACAAACTATATTGTTGGAGTTGCATCTATTTTAAAATTAGAAAAGAGACAACCATGCTTTGTTTACAATGAAAAGATGCTACATAAGGTGTATTTGATACAGGTTATCAATAAGATAGGAAAGTTTTCATTACTTATGTGCTATATAAATGGGGTTTATCTCTTTCAAACTGTGATATTTGGTATGCATATCTAAATCATGGATCTACAACAGTATTATCAAATGATCATGTTTTACAAAATGATTTGCAACCATGTTGTGTTCATAGAGGAAATGCTACTTAAAATGGTTAAATAACACTGTTATCAGATTATATGCATGCACAAGAAAAAATGGATACCAGCTGTATCTTTTGTTTGCAATGTTTAAAACAATTGACCATTGGTGATGTGCATAATGTCAAATATCAAAGAAGATGATCAAATATCAGCCTTATCAAAAGGTGCATCTTCAATCACAAATGTTGTTTACGAAATGCTATAGAAATTGTATTTTCAAATATCAAATAACATAAAGTGTATTACATTATGCACAAAGTATGATTGCACCTAAATTACACCACCATAAATGTCAATGAGCCCCCAAAGGATAGGATAACAATGTCACATAGTGGATTAATGTCATTTGAAAGATGGGGATGGCAAGCGCGAGCGGAGGTAGCAGAGCGGAGGGAAAAATTTTGAATGGGACGTCGAGCGGGAAACATGAAAAGAAGGGATAGGTTGATTAGGTTGTGGGTATGATTCAAGGTAAGGACAATGGAAAGGAGGATGTGATAGATGATGGGGACCCACTGGCTTTGCAGCTGGATCCAGGCGAAAAAGTGGGTAATGCTCCAAAATAAATTTCTTCTAGAGAAGCCCGGGGCCCTTTGGGTTGTTGGACCAACCTGTTTGGTGTCAAACCATCGGGTAAGTCCTCTTTCCCCAAGATCAAAAAAATCTCTAACAAAGAGAAGGGAACATTTTCTTTAGAAGTACCTTCTAAGCTTATTCATCACAAAATTTTGAGTATGGCTGCTACGCTTGTCGACAAGTTCATAGGCCCTAGGCCGAATATAGGTTTGGTCAGAATCTTTGCTAAGAAAAAGTGGGACTTAAAAGGATAGGTTGAGGTTATGACTATAGCCAAAGGCTTTATGTCTTTCAAGTTTTCTTTCTCTGAAGATTACTCTAAGATTCTCTGTGTGGGAAACTAGTCAATGGGGAAATCCACTCTTATCCTCCAGAAATGGACCTCTAACCTAGATCTAAATAATGATTTCTTGACCCACGCCCCAGTCTGGATCAGGCTTCCAGAGCTTCCATTGGAATACTAGCATGAAGATGTTTTTGATGGCATTGTCAGTTCTTTTGGAGAGCTGCTATCTATTGATCTTGTTACAACAGCCAAGAAAAGACTCACTTATGCCAGAATATGTGTGGGGGTTGTTGAAGGCTAGGACATGCCTGAAGTGATAGAGTTCCAATCTAGATTGGGAAGGTGTGTGCAACAGATAAACTATGAAAATGTTCCTTTTGCCTATTTTCAATATAAAAAGGTGGGACACAAGGTCAAAATGTGCCCAATATTCATAGAGACGGAAAAAGCCTGCAAGGCTCAAATCAAGCAAGGGAAGAGAAAAGAGACCCAGAAGCAGCAAAAAGGTTTGAATCAAGTTGAAGGACCCAAGAAGGTGTGGAAGGAGAAAGTCCTTGATGGACATATCCCTGAGGGGTCACATCAAGGGGAGAGGCCGAAGGAAATAATAGGGAACCTTCCTGAAGACCTATGTCTAGAAGGAGAGAAAAGCATTAAGAATAGGGAGCAGCTTAAGTCCCAGAAGGATAGTGGAAATAGAGAAAAGGATGTTTGTGAAATCTGCCTTGTTCTGCAAGAAACTGTTGTTGGGGAGGGAGATAAAGGAGGTAGGACTCTCCCTAAGGATGGGGAGTTCATTTTGGAGGAAATCAAAGAGGACTCCTTTGTGCCTAACTCCCAAGAGCTTGGGGGTACTATGGAGGTCCAGGGCCCTTTTCTCTCATAGGAATCAAACTTAAGCAGAAGCTCGCTAATATCCCCAAGAAAGTTCAACAGAATCCTTGAGTTGGTCTCTACGTCTTCCGCAGGACAAATTTCCAGAATGGAGGCTCTGTTTGAGAGCTACAAAGATGACAATGTGGGTCCTTGGATATCTGTAAAGAAAAAGAAGAATAGCAGGGACCCATCTATGATGTCTCTGACAGCTACAAGAAGCAGGGCTAAAGCTAACACATGAAGTAAATCAAGCACCCCAGGTAGGTGGAGCAAGCATCAAATCAGAAAGGAAGAAACAAGAAGAAACATAGCAGATGGGACCCAAAAAACCATCGAGGAAACATACCCCCAAAAGAAATTATGAAGTTCATATCTTGGAATATTCATGGACTCAATGGAATCCACAAGTAGGAAATTGTTAGGAATATGATTAGGGACCATAGGCTAGAAATATTTTTGATTCAGGAAATGAAAATGAAGGAGAAGATTGAAAGCATTTTTTTTAGCAAAGGAATGAAGTCAGCAGCTTTTGACTCTTCGGGAGCTTCTGGAGGACTGTTAGTGATATGGAAGGACAACTTAATGGTGGATATCATCTTTGATGAAGGTAATATTTTTCTCATTCACTTCAAAAATACAAAGGATCGGGAAAGTTGGTTTGTTATGAATATCTACGCCCCTAACACTAAGATTGGTAGAAAGCACTTCTGGAATAAAATTAGTAATCTGATGTCCTTGTTGGGAGACTCTAAGGGAATTATTATGGGAGATTTCAATACCCCTCTTTTGGCTACTGAGAAGTTAGGTGGTCTTCCATCGAACTTGGAAAGTAGACAACATCTGGCTGATCTAATCAATGACTTGGCTCTCCTAGATGTTGATTTAGGAGGTGGAAAGTTCACTTGGTCTAATAGAAGAGTAGGGATGGATTACATTTAGGTTAGGCTAGATAGAGCTCTGATCACTATGGATTGGATGAACCATTACCAATGCAAACTTTCTTCTTTGGTAAGACTTGGCTTGGATCACTCCCCCATTGCTCTCACCATTGAGCTTTGCAATAGGAAAAAGGCTTTCCCTTTTAGATTTGAGAAGATGTGGTTTGCTCATCCTGGGCTTCTTGACAAAATTAGGGACTGGTGGAGCATTGATGTGGAAGGCACCACTATGTATAAGGTGGCTAAGAAACTCAAAAACATCAAAGTGGAGATCAAAAAGTGGAATAAAAAGGATTTTGGGAATATTTTTATGACGAAAGAAAGGATTATGGTGGATCTCACTGAGGTGCAGGAGGAGATTTAGAACATGGGCTATGATGAGGATAGGTTGAATGCGGAAAAGACTATTCTATCTGATCTTCACGACATTGTGGGCAAAGAGGAAATGTTCTAGAGGCAGAGGTCTAGATAGGTGTGGTTAAAGGAAGGGGACAAAAACTCTAGATTCTTCCACCTCTCTACTATGAAACATAGGGTTGCCAACATAATTAGTGTTATAAAAAAGGGGGATGTTTCTTTTGAGGAAGATAAGGAGATCACTCAGGAAGCTATCAGGTATTTCTCTGCTATCCTCACCAAAGAGACCAACCTAGGTGAAATGGATCAGGTGGATATTCTCAAGACCATCCCTAGTGTGATAAATGCTAGCCAGAACAGGTCCCTTGTGGCTATTCCTGAAATGGATGAATTAAAGGAGGTTGTCTTCTCCCTACCTGCTGAGAAAGCCCTTGGCCCTGATGGTTTCCCTACTTTTTTCTTGCAGTTGTATTGGGAAGTTTTAAAAGATGATCTGGTCAAAGTTGTTTAGGAATTTTTTGGTGCTAAGTGCTTGCTCAAGGAAATCAATGCTACCTTCTTGATATTGATTCCCAAAGTCTCAAGTGTAGACTCTTTTGATTTTTTTAGGCCTATTAGTCTTTGCAACTCTCTTTACAAGGTTTTTTCTAAAGATTTAACCAATAGAATAATCAAAATCCTTCTAGGGATTATTGCTCTACAACAAACGAGATTTGTCCCAGGTAGAAAAATCCTTGATTCTATCATTGTTGTGCATGAGGTTATTCATTCTTTAGAGGAAGGCAAAAAGGATGGTTTCCTACTCAAGCTTGATTTTTCTAAGGCCTATGACAGGGTGGACTAGTTATTCCTGGATAAGGTTCTTGAAGCTTTTGTCTTTAATGATAAAACTAGAAAGATTATATCTCAACTGATCTCCACCCCCACTTTTGTGGTGATGGTTAATGGTTCTCCCACAAATTTTTTTAAATCCTCTAGAGGGCTTAGGCAAGGGGATCCCCTTTCCCCTATCCTCTTTATTATTTTGGCGGAGCGCTTGGGAATACTTATTCATGATAAAAGGAGCAGAGGAGATTTTGTCGGGATAAAACCCTCTTCAGGATCCCTGATCTTCTCTCATCAGCAATTTGTGGATGATACCATCCTAGGGGGAGCAGCTTCGGTGAAGGAAACTAGACATGTGAAGTCCATTCTCAATACTTACTCTAATGCCATGGGTCAACTCATTAACTGGAGCAAGAGTTTGGTCTTCTTTGTCAACATCCCTGAAGGTAGACAAAGGAAAATTGTTGGTATCTTGGGTTGTGGTACTGGGTCCCTCCCTTCTACTTACTTGTGGCTCTCTATGGGGGCTAGACCTCTTGATCTCTTTTGGGACAATCCCATTGACAGGTTCAATAGAAAATTGGCTGGCTGGAAGGGTATTATTCTGAGTCGGGCTGGTAAAGTTCTTCTGATCAAATCTACTTTACAAAATTTTCCTACTTATGCCCTTAGCATGTTCTCTATTCCTTCCAAAGTGGCTGATACTTTGAATTTTATTTAGAGGAAGTTTCTGTGGGCTGGTCCTGAAGGCAACAAGAAGTACCCACTTGTGGCTTGGGACAATATCTGTAGACCTAAAAAGTAGGGGGATTTGGGGATTAGGAATCTAAAGTAGTTCAACAAGGCTTTGCAAGCTAAACAGATATGGAGGATCTTTAACTCCAAGGGGGAGTGGAGGGATATTTTGAAAGATAAGTATTCAACCAATATCAATTTCAAGTAGTTCATTAGTAGGGATAACGACCCAAAGGGATCCAACATTTGGAATGGCATTATAAAGACTAAAGGGTTAGCCACTGAGAAGGTGAAATGGAAACTTGGTAACGGTGAAGATATCAACTTTTGGCTTGATGATTGGCTTAGTTTGGGGCCTTTATGGAACATTGAGAAATACAATAGATGGGCAATGCCTTGAATGGAAAGATTTTTCTGTAGGGTGAGAGACTACAAGGTCAATGAAGAGTGGGTGAAATTGACCGAGATATCCCAGGAGCTCAAGCCATTGATGGACATGATCAGGCTCATTCCTCTATCCCTCAACAAGGATGCTATTATTTGGGGGTTGACTAAGGATGGCAACTACACTATGGCCTTAGGCTATGAAACCATGCAAAGTATTGAAACTGTCCCTGTCTAGGCCAAAGCTTGGTATCTTGGCCTTACCCCCAAAATCAACATTTTTTTCTAGATAATGCTTCAAAACCATATTTTGATGGTGGAAAACCTTATCAAGAGGGGCCATCAGATGCCTAATCAATGTATCCTTTGTAAAAAGCATATTGAAAGTGTTGATCACCTTTTCATCCATTGCCATTTCACCAGAGATATTTGGTCTTCTTTCCTATCTTTCTTCAAGCTGACCTGGGTTTTTCCGAATAACATGAGGGAACTTTTTGAATAGTGGCACTATGGGGTGTCTGGGGATGTGAGAAAGGGCTTATGGGATTGGTATCTACCCCATCTCTATTGGGGTGTGTGGAAGGAGTGGAACAACCAAATTTTTAGGGAAAAAGAAGCTAATGCTATGGTGGTCTTTCACAAAAGCCTTAATGCTCTGGTAGAAAACTATACTATCATCAAAGGCTATAACCCTCTCCTCAATGCTAAGGAGAATGATCAAAGTAGGAGGGAGGACTGCAGATGGGCTCTTCCACCTGGGGGCTGGTGTAAAGGTAACTTTGATGGGGCTATGAAAGGCAACCCAGGCCAGGCTGGGATTGGGGCCATCATCAGAAATGATCATGGGAAAGGCATTGTTGTTATTTTGGCTCCTTTGGGGGTGCACACTAATCACTATGTGGAGGCGATTGTAGCCCATCAAACTATAAGGCTTGCCAGGGATATAGGAGTTAGAAAACTATGGCTGGAAGGAGACTCAAAAAGCATAATAGATTGTCTCAACAGGAAAAATCTTCCTACCTGGACGATTGCAAATATGATTAGTGAGAGTATTCAGGTTCTCAAGTCCTTTGACAGAGTCTACATGGCTGACAGGCTGGCCAACTAGGTAGTTAGGAAAGATGAGATGAAAAGATGGATGGACGAACACAATATTCCACTTGAAATCAAAGATTTAATTAAAAGAGAAAGAATCTAGGTAGATTGGGAAACATTAAAGGTTAATAATGAAAGTTTATGTGTTATGGGAAATGTGCTGAAATATGATGTGTAAGTACACAAGCCAAAGTACGAATCACCTGAGCAATTTCCACCATTGCACTTTGAGGCCTATTTTTGGGTTTAATTTTCATAAGTTCAAAAGAAGGATTGAGAATACCATTCATTTTATCTGCTGGCCCCAAATTTTGAAAGACATTGTTATCAGAAGAATTGTTTGCAAAGAGAGTGAAAAAATGGTGGGGGAAAGACACAGGAGGGAACCAGAGGATGAAGCTGAGAAGTGGTAGTGACGCTCTAAGGTGTGGGGCATTTTGAGCAAAGGTGATGTTACTTCTTTCATTGAGCAGCTGCATGGGTGGAAACCCTCTGTTACCAAAACCATGGTTAAGAACTGGAATGAGGGGAGTGTCAAAATTTATGGGGTCAAGTTCATGGTGATGGAGGAGGTTATTTTTGTGGTTACGAGCATCCCCATTGTCGGGAAGAAATTCTACAGAGATAGGTGCATTTCTGGTTAGGCGGTGTTGGAATTTGTCAAAGGAGCGGAGGAAAGGAAGGTTCTTGTGAAGAAGGGAACCTACTACCTACCGAGGTCCATCAAATTGCTCTGGAGGCTTGTGCTGAGAGTGATAATCAAGTACATCTCCCTGGACATGAGATTTGACCACATCTACTCTTACCACTTCATGCTTCTTAACCATTTCAGGTCTAGGGAAAAAATCTCTATCCCTTTTTACCTTTATTCATCTATCAATGAGAATATTAATGACTATAGGGAGAAGCCTATTGGAAAATCTTCTTTCCATGAGGGGCTCTTGCTATTGATTTATGAATTTTTCAAGGCTAGGACTATAGGAAAAGAAATTAAGTAGGGGAAAGTGGGGAAGGAGGGTTTAGATGAGGAGTTAGATTCAGGAGAAGAAGAGTATATCCCTTCTAATACTAAGGAAAGCCAAGATATGCATTTAGACATGGATGCAGAGGCCACCCCTCAAACTAAAAAGGGGAAAAAGAAGATTTAAAAAGAGAAATTAGAGAAAAAGGAGAAACCTGAACCTAAGTAGAGCATTGAGATCTCTTTTGATAGAGATTATGATAAGGAGGTGGAGGGTATGGAAATAGAGGGTGAAAGTGTTGATGAGAAGGAAGATACATTCGGGGAGGAGGAGGATATTGAGGAGAAGAAGAAAGGAAAGAGAAAAATTATAATTAAGATGCCTGTGGATAGAGAAGAGGATCCTGATGTCAATTCTATCAGGAAGCAGAAAAAAAGGAAGAACATTGAAGAAGAAAATAAGGAGGAAGGACAAGAGGAGGGGAAGGATAGTGAAGAGGAAGAGGAGAGTCAGGGGAGAGAGGATGACCATGAGCAAGACTGTGATGATCATGGGACTGACCAGTACACCTACAATATCACAGATAAAGAGAAGAGTGTGGTCTGGAGAAACTTTCATAATGTTTCTGTCAGGATGGGTCTAAAGAGGGAAATGATGAAAACTTTGGTTAAGGAGAATAAGGAGGGAAAAATTCAACTGGAGGACCTTATTGACCCTACGCTGGTCATTTTGAGTGACATCACTAAAGAAAACCCTCAGATGGATGTGCTCAACAATGCTAAAAATAGTGTTATTGATAGCTATAGAAATACTAAATGGACCTACCAAAAAATCCAAGAGTTAAAATTTAGGGTGGGTAGACTGGAGAGGGAGGATAGTAGTAGAAAGATCAGGCTTATTGAGGAGAAGAATGATATGGAAAATAAAATGGTTGAAGTGAAGAAAAGAGTTCAGAGCGTGGAGGGAACCTTGCAGAAAATAACTGAACAAAGCTACAACATTATCAAAGCTTCTAACGAAAATATAAAGGTGCTGATCAGTAAAATAGAGGAACATAGGGGTAGCAAGGAGGAGTCTCCCAATAGCGGCAAAGATAAATCTCTGGAGGATGGTCCGAGGAAGAGAACCAAATCTAGCACTATGAAGAAGGACACCTAGGAACCTGATAAAGATCTATCTGACCTTAAGGAGGTGGCGGATAAGGCATCTGAGCTTGAGATTAATGTGGTGGAGATCCTCAGAGAGTTTTCCTGAGCCTCTCTCCTAGCTTTGTGGCTATCTTGGTTTTCTATTTCTGTCCCTAGTTCTATTTTTTAGTTTTATCATTTTCTTGTTGGTGGACTGTGACTGTTTTTTTTTTGCTATGGCTACTTTGTTGTTGTAAATTTTCAATTCTATATCTTTTTTAACTTTTAACTCTGTAAGGGTTTCATGGCCCCATTAAAACCTATTTTCCTTAATCAAAAACATTCTTATGTTGTGGGTGTCACAAGCCCGTGCTCGAACCCCATTAACAAACAGTTAAACAATATTATAGTTCATATTTTAAAGGGGGGATATATGATGCATTTTTTATCATTCCATCCAAGGGAAGAACCAGATGGTTGCACATTTTGGAGTCAAGCACATTGCAAAGGAGAAATCGTAACAGAGAAAAGGAATCAAAGTATGCTGGTTATTTTCATTCCACCCAACAAGAAAGATCAAATGGCTAAGGACATAGTCAAGAATTTGTAACTAGCATAAAGATTCAAATAAACTTCTTGATACAATTGTGTCATTTCAAAGTCAAGAATATTGCAAAGAAGTCACGGTAATAGAAGATAAATCAAGGCATGCTACATACTATCAGTTTTAAACAAAGATGTGAAGACAACAACATAAAACTGAGCTTTAGTACATAGTACAAGCACAAGGAAACCTGAGTCAAATAAATGGAAGATAATAATAAACCAAGCTGTAGTTGACTGGTTTAAGCATAGTTCATTTTTCTCAAATCTTTCTAGCCATAAAAAGGTGATAAATCAAACATTGGTGCAAAGCGTGGATTCGAGCCACAAAGTGAAGATAACAAATTAAAAATATCCACATAATCAACAAGCAAAAGAACCCCTAAAATATACACAAGGCAAAGAAATGAGTAAACTCATCCTTCAAAAAATAACAAATGTACGAGTTTAAAGCAAGCAAAGAAGAGTAGTTTACTTATCTCAAGTCAAAGCCCGAGCTCATCAATTAAAGCTCAAGTTTAGAAAGGAAAGCCTGAGTTTCTACAATCAAAGCCAAGTTCTTAGTCAAAGAGAAAGTTGCAATCAAAACTAAGATCTTCCAGTTAAGTCAAGTTTAGCTACAAGCCTGCATTTTTTAACAAGCAAATGCTTCAACAATCACAGCCCAAGATCCAATCACTGGCCTGAGCTTCATGCTTGATACACAAGTAGAGGGGAGCTTCAAATAATTACTTAAACTCCATTTAGTTATACTAAGAGCCAAATCAAGAGATCAAACATAGAGAGGGAGTAGGTCGCAAGATGGAGTTTATTGCAAAAAATCCCACCATTGTTTAGGGTTTGCTCCCAATGTTTTCCCCAAATCCAAAGCGTAACTCAAAGATGAGGCAAAATGCCAAGTTTTTGATAAATGTTCAAATCCGCTGATAGCCCAGCAGTTAATGCCATTAATGACTACAATGTTTACAACCAGACCTTGGTTTTACAAATGCCACGATAACTACATAAGCATATGTCGTGAATTAGATTTTTTTGACAATGGGTTGTTGATTAGAGTTAGTCATGTTGACTTTGTATTCAACAATGATATTTAAGCTTAGGGTTTTATATTTAAGCATAAGTATAGGCTTTTTATTTTATTAGTGGGCTTTAGGCTAGATTATTTTATGAATTAGGCCTTAATGGTATTGTAATTTGTTGGTATTCTTTTTTAAAGATATTATCTTAAAATACCAACATTAGAGGCTAAAATAAACACATGATTTATGCTATTAGTTAGGGTATTTTGGGTTAATTTGGAGTGATTTTGGAGTGGTTTTAGAGCTGATTTATGGGGCTTGGATTTTTGAATTTAGCCTTAGGATGGAATAAATCTTAGTTTCATATTGATTTTTAGGGGTTTGAAATTGTGGAGAAGAAGGGATTTTGTGAAAACTTTTGTTCCATGGTCTGATTTTGACATGTTTTGTAACCATTTTCAGCTTTGAAGGAAAATAAATCAAGTTTCTGTATATTGCATCAATTATTTGAGTTTTGTCCAATCCTATTCATCTTTTCTGCATTCCAGTGTTGTATGTTTTGTGTAATCAAGTTAAGTAAGTTATTTTCGATTCCTTTTCTAGGTTATCAAAATCAAACCTTTTGCAAAATTTGCATGTTTGTTGGAAAATTTCATTGTTCATGGTGTTTACCCTAATAATAATTTTTAGTCAGCATATATGTTGAATAGCGAATGTTAATGTAAATCTCAGTAATTTGTGTATTGTGGATACTAGTTGGATTTTTCCTAACAAGTCTGAAGCAAGTTTTGGTGTATCAGCCCCTTTCCATTAAGTCTTTTAAGTTATGTTTCTTCCCTTTTCCAATCAAAGTTCATAGTCAAGGTGATATTCCAAATCTAATAGGAACCAACCTAGAATCTGGAGATTCCTTCTCAATCAAAGTCCACCTACAACTCAAGAAGGTTTCCATTGTTAGCATGAAATATCAGTGTACCCTAACGCCTGAGTTAGGGTGATATTTCAAGGCCTTAACAATTTTTGGCACACCTGGTGGGACCCATTCTTAAATGAAATGGTCAAATTTCATTTCATTACTTGCTGGTTTTGGTGTGCTATCAGCGAGATCAGACCTTAAAGAGATTATTTTTCACATATCTGGTGGTTCTGTGGAGGAAAATCAACTAGTTTCATAAGATCAAGTGCTAGTATATTTGAAATAGATTTACTTTTTGATTTCTAGCCCTTCACATGAGTAGAAATATCAAGTTTACAAGGAGGGCATGTATACCCAGATGGTCAATTTGCATGTTTTCCATTATTTCATGAGGGTTTTATCCAAGAAAATCTTTTCCAGTCATATCAAGGTCAGAAATTGCAATATGCCTTCACCAAACCTACATCAACACAACCTTTTCATTATCCTGCAAATGTTAATGATTCAAAAATTAGAGATACAACAAGTATGTTATAGGATTTGCTCATGCAGATTGATGACATGAAGAAACAACACGAGGAGCTTGCTTATCAAGCATATGTTCATGAGCAGGAGGTATTGGCTCATCAGGAGAAAAGTAATAGGAAATATTTGATTGAGCAATTAAGGCGGCATGAAGCCAACCTTGCAAGAGAGTTGGAAGCACAAAAGAAAGTTCATGAAAAGAAGGTTCAAGACCAGAGAGAGTTGATAAAGGCCATGTTCAATAGAGGAGTTGAATTTGAAGAAGATTCTAAAAGAAGATCAAGAGATCAAGAGGAGTTCCATGAGAAAGAGCTTCAGGAGAACAAACAGACAATAGGACTCCTAATTTCTTCAAATATAAAGTATAGAGAAGCCTATCAAATACAAATTCAAAAGTATCTTCGGTAAGACCAAGAAAAGGAGAAGGTTGCATTTGATAATCATAAGCATAAAAAGGATGATCTTTCTAATGATTCTCATGTTGTTGAAGAAGATGTCATGGCTTGGTGTGAAGAGCTTCACTTTCTTGATGAACAAGATGAGACAAAGAAGTTATCAGTAAATTAGGATTCTTATAAAAAGAGTAAGGTAGATGAAGAAGATGATCTTTTTTGGGATTAGCTTGAAGAATTTTTCTTGCATCTTGATGACAAGCCAACATTTCCAAAAATTATCCAGCATGAAAAAGAATCTCATTAGCTTGAAGTAACATTTCAGGAGCTAGAGTCTTTCAAAGAGAGATCCAAATTCATTTTGTCACATAGATGTCCTATTAGGCATTTTTCAAGAATGGAGACCAGCAAAGGACCAGTTATGTTAGCATCTCAGCATGATTTTCTATCAAAAGGTGAAGTTGAGAAAGAGTTAATACAACTTTTTGTCCCATTTGATCAAGTAACTGTAGTCCTTTTTGTCCTTCACAAAATGTTGCTTGCTGATTCTCCTAAAAATGATGGTGTTTTCTATCCATTGGACCAAGTAAGTGAGATTCTTGTCACAAAAATGATCAAGTCTATCTTATATTTTCATCTCATGATGGATTTTCATAAGCATGTTGACTATTGTAAATTAAAGAGGATGGGTAGCTACTTTTCATAGTCCTTGAATGGTTTTGTTTGACCCAGCTTTAAGTTGGTTAAAGTAGGATAGTGTAGGTTTCATTTCAATAAGTGTTGTCCAGCACTAGATGTCTTTAGGTTGCATGAGTCTTAGTTTAGGTGCATTTTCATTTCAATAAAGGTTGCATTCATATGTTCTGGTTTTCTAACTCCATTGCCCAATGAATAAGGTCTAGTTCATGTCTAGCAGAAAGACATCTAGTAGAAGTTGCCAGAATTGTTATCCTAATGTTCTACATGCAGGATGATGAACATAAATAGGAAAACATTGCATAAAGGAACATCTATTCAACACTACTTTTTAGGTGATGTAGATAAATATTTTTTTATTGCATTCATATCAATTATTTATATTATACTCTAAGTATTGATCATATCCAGATTTTTAAGTTCATAATTGATCATTACATTGTGCATTCAAACTGAATGTAATTGTGTGCGTGAAAATTGTACCTAGCTGCGGACACAACACTTCAGTAAAACATTAGAGGTAAGAAAAATCAAAATCTACAAGTAATTGAAACTAAGCTAACCAAGCGATTTAATGCCTTCTAGTAGGTGCGAGTATGTATTCTTAGATTAGACCGAGATCAGTGATGATGCAACACCTAAACAAAAGATTTAATGCTAAAATATGAATGTAGAATGAATGCAGATTAATCTATTTTTTTATATTTTGAATGCAATAAGATGAAAAACTGTATGAATCTAATCTAGAATGGAATTAAATGATATGCAGATTAATCTAAGAATGATATGCTATGAATGAATGCTATGATATACTATGAAAAACTATGAATGCTTATGACCAACATTGAAAAATCTCACAAATCGCCTGTCGCAAGTGCTCGATCCTTCATATGCAAATTCGCTAGAGTAATTGTGCAAATTCAAGAGTGGTTCTACCTAGCTGTAGACACAACACTTCAGTAAAACATTAGAGGTTAGAAAAATTGAAATCTGCAAGTAATTGAAACTAAGCTAACTGGGTGATTTACTGCCTTCTAGTAGGTGCGAGTATGTATTATCACTGATCTCGGTCTAATCTAAGAATACATACTCGCACCTACTAGAAGGTAGTAAATCACTTGGTTAGTTTAGTTTCAATTACTTGCAAATTTTGATTTTGCTAACCTCTAATGTTTTACTGAAGTGTTGTGTGCATAGCTAGGTAGAACCACTCTTGAGTTTATCAAGAGTGATTTATAGTTTTTCTCAATGCATCCTCAAGCCCTAGATTTCTATAAAATCAAGGCTTAGCTCTTCACAATCTAACCACTCTTGAATTTTCACAATTAATCTGGCGAATTTGCATCTGAAGGATTGAGCACTTGCGATAGGCGATTTGTGAGATTTTTCATTGTTGGTTATAAGCATACATATTTTTTCATAGCATTCATTCATAGAATATCATTCTTATATTAATCTACATATCATTTAATTCCATTCTAGATTATATTCATATAGTTTTTCATCTTATTGCATTCAAAATACAAAAAATAGATTAATCTGCATTCATTCTACATTCATCTTTTAGCATTAAATCCTTCATTTAGGTGTTGCATCTTCACTGATCTCGGTCTAATCTAAGAATACATTATCTGATGTCGATTTTGTTCGATTTGAAGATGTAAGAGGTTAATGAACCTATAGCCCATTTTTGGGGTGTTACATTTTTCCCCTCTTTGAATTACTGTGCAAAGTGTAGTGGTTCAAAGATTAGTCTATTTTTTATGTTGAAAACTGAATTGAGAGATAAACTGATTCTGAGATAGAAATCGATTGAAAGATTGGAAAAAGTTGATTCATGTCCTGTTGACCATGAATTGTGATGATGTCAACTATAGCAACAATGAACCGGTGATTATGAAATAGTATCGAAATGCCTGATTCTGAACCTTATGATTACAAAGAAGTGAGTGACCTGATTCCAGACCTGATTGTCCAAAGGAATCAAAATGGTATCACATCCGAACCCTTCAGTTACGGAGAACCAAGGAAATAACACTAATGAACCGATGGTTACAAAAAGCTGATACAGTTTACACGATAGATTAGGATACCAAATTGATATGGATCTCGATGAATTTGATATGCCCCAAGCGATGTGCCCCAAGCGATGAGGTCTTTTGATGAATCGGTAACTAGATGTGGTTGTTGTCTTGATTACTGAGGAAAGATTTGATTTACAGACTTGATTGATGTGCAATACCATGCCCCCTTCGGGATGAAAATCAAAATATGACAAGAAAAGTCAGCATTAAATGGTTTAGAAGTATGTTAATTGATTTGAGAAGTGGTTATACATGTTCAAAAATGTGTTCTACATCGTTTAGAGGTCATGGAGACCAAGTTTGACTAGGTTTGACCATGGTTGACCAAGTTGAAATTTGAATAGTTTGATGTTAGATAATCAATTAAGTTGAATTCTGGATTTCTGTGATGATTAAAGATCGATTATGCAAGCAGTTGACAATATAAACAATCTTAAATTTTGATTTTGATCCTGAAAATGGATTCTACTTTCTATTTCGTTGGAGGGACCTTCATACAATGGTCAGTCCTTGTGTCATGTTAAGCATTGTTTTGAAGAATCATTTAAGTGTCAAGCTGATTTAGGCAATCGTGAGATAAATGCAATCTTGCAAACTGTAAAATGAGATGCAAACCTAAGACCTAGGACCTAGTCACTGATCATGTGTCGGTCATTTTCATCATTCAATTTTTATTAGGTAACTGGATAAATCAATACAACATCCACTAGTTAGGAAACTATGAATATATGAAGATTGATTTTTGCGCCAAAGGAAATACAACACCCACTGGCTAGACAACCATGGACATATGAATATTGATTTGTATGCACAACAATCAATACAATGCCCATTGGTTAGACAACCATGGACATATGAATATTGATTTTGTTTTCAAAATGTCTGATTAGATATAAGCACCAAGGCACAAACGCGAGGATGACCTGAATATCATGTCCATTCTGATATAGCAATTTGTATAAGAATCAAAACATAAATGTTGTGATGACCTGAATACACCTTGTGGTTGCAAACACATCAAGCAACCAAGAGATCATTCTAAATCCAATGTGAATTACCCATAGTGACCCTTTATAGTTCACATCCTTAGGCAAGATCATGATTCACAGTAGGAGTAAGAATTTACTCAAAAAGATAATAGTTAGATCAAACATCCTTGAATTTTCTAGGTATCAATGGTAGAGGTACTCATGGCCATCCAATACGTGATGGAGGCTCTTACAGATGGACATATTTCAATCCAAATTTTCCAAAGTTGTTAGATTTTCACTCAAAGAAGAAAACAAAGAAAGGATTATGCCCCGAGTCATCATTCTCTAAATCCTATAAAGGACATCATCAAAGAGCTCAAAAGGACACAATATGAAAAAATCTCAATGTGAATCAGTAAGCATACAAGGAGATAAAAGTAGTGAAGCATAGAATGTTTTTAGTTTGAGTTGATGTTTGATTACGTTGTTGTAGATGCAAAATCCTTTCTGTAGAGGAGATAGACTGATTGACTTGGATGTAGCTTCAAAGGACCCCGACTGTATATGACATGTCTAAGATACCAAGGACTATAGGATATGACTTTGATTGACCCCAAGTTTGAAACATTGATAGGAGACGGGTGCTTTTGCCAATTGGTGTATAGACTGACTTTATTGAAACAAGGATATATACAGACTAAAGCAGACTGAAAGCTAGGAAAGACCAAGATTGCACTGATAGATGGAGTGTTTTGAACAAGTGGCACCCGTTTGCTAGGTTTTCACCATCTTGGAAGAGATTCAATTTTTGCTACCAAGGTGCCTATTTCCAGGTTTTCATCAAGGCACTTTTTCTTTTTCTCATTTTTTATTTTTTTATTTATTTTTATTTTTCAATATTTTTGCACTTTTGTAATTTTTTATTTTTTTTGTGAATCATCAAGGCACCTATTGCTAGGTTTTCACTTGGATGATCATTTTTTTAGGACGTTTTCTGATTTTTATAAATTTTTTAGGACATTTTTGAATACTGAATGCCTTTGGCATAGAATTTCTTCAGATGGAGAACATTGATTGGTTCTTAGAGCTATTCTCCTTCAGTCATTGAGAGTTGATAGGCTCTAGAGCCAAAAGTAGCAGTGATAACAAAGGGACCCAGCCAGTTGGATTCAAACTTCCCCTTGCAGTCTCTATGTGATTGATTTTTAGGATTCTCTCTCAAGACTAGATCACCAACCTAAAATTATCTGTGTCTGACTTTCTTGTTGTAGCCTCTAAAAATTCTTTTCTGATATACTCTAAGATGATCATATGCTACTTTCCTATGCTCATCTAGTAGTTCAAGTTCTTGCAACCTAGACACTTTGTAGTCATCATCAGTTACTAGACCATGCATTCTGACTCGTAGTGATGGGATTTCAACCTGAATAGGCAATACCACTTCAAACCCATAAACTAAAGTGACTGGTGTAGCCCCAGTGGGTGTTTTGATACTTGTTCTGTAGGCCCAGAGAGCTGTATTGATCATGAGATGTCAACCTCTTCCTATTTTATTAACCGTACAATGTAATATTTTCAATAGATTCTTGTTTGAAGCCTCTACTTGTCCATTCCCTTGAGGATAGTAGATAGATGGCCAATGTTGTGTAATCTTGAATTTGGCACATAAATCATCCAAGTCTCTATTCTTGAATTGTCCACCATTATCTGTGACTATATAATGTGGAATACCATACCGATATATGATGTAGTTCAAGATGAACATTGATATTTTCTTATCGGTTGCTTGAGTCAAAGGGACTACTTCTACCCATTTTGTGAAATAGTCTATAGCTGTAATGATATGGGAATGCCCATTAGAAGAATGAGGATTTATAGCTCCTATAAGATCGAATGCCCATTGGTGAAAAGGCCATTGTGTAGTAAAGGGAATTAGATCTCTCCCTAGTGCATGAATCAAGTTACCATGTACTTGACACTTTTGACAATTCTTTGCAATCTTGATAGCCTTATTTTCCATTTCAGGCCAATAGTACCCAGCCCTAATAAGTTTTTGAGCTAGTGTTAAACTGTTGTAATGTGTTCCACATATACCTTTGTCGACTTCCTCTAATGCACGTTGAGACTCTTCCCATTCTAAACATCTAAGGAGTGTACCATCTAGACCTCATTTGTATAGATCATTACCAATGATGACATACCAGCATGCATTTCAGAAAAGGTATCATTTCTCATGGTGGTTAAATGTATCGGGAATGGTTTGGTCTTGGAGATAAGAGAAAAGGTTTTTGTATCGGGATGAATCATGACCAACAACAGTGCAGATCATGCAAGTTTTGGGGGAATCATATGTAGGATAGGATAGTGCTTCCACCAGGAACTCATAGCATAGCTCATGTTTGGGCTATTGTAATAAAGTAGATAGTGTTTCCATAGTGTCAACAACTTTTTTCTCTATTCTAGGAATTTGTTCAAAGGTGATAGATATGAAATATTTGTTTAGATCATCTACCATTCTCTTGCATGGGATTAGCTTTCCATCTTTTTTTGATACACATCATTGACTTGGTGTATTAAAAGTTGTGAGTCTCCATGAATGTGTAGTTCTGTTACTCTCCATTCAATTTCTATATTCATGCCATTAAGAAGAGCTTCATATTCAACAATATTGTTTGTGCAAGGAAACTTGATTCTGAGTGCTTTAGGGATTGAGTATCATTGAGGTGTGATGAACAATATGCTTGTTCCAAATCCATTATGTGTATAGGAGCCATCAAAGAATAACTTCCATGCTCTAGAAGAAAGATTCATGATAGAAGAATCTGGGAATTCCATTTGCATTGGTGTATCATCAAACAAAGGTGCATCAACTAGTTGATCAACAATAACTTGGCCCTTGATAGCTTTTGTTTCAACATATTCAATGTCAAATTCACTTAATAGCATTACCCATTTAGCTAATCTACCTGTGAGGACAACTTTTCTTAGTAGGTACTTTAGTGGATCAATCTTAGCTACCAAATGCATGGTATGAGCGAACACATAGTGTCTAAGTTTCTATGATGCAAAGACCATAGCTAGACAATCTTTCTCAATCATGGAATAGTTCTTATCATATGCTACCAATTTTCTACTGATATAATATATAGCTCTTTCCTTCTTTTTCTCATCATGTTGGGCTAGTAAGGCCCCCAGTGATGTATATGTGGTAGAGACATATAAGATCAATGGCTTCCCTTGTATAGGAGGCATTAGAATAGGAGGATTTGATAGATATTTCTTGATATGATTAAATTTCTTTTCACATTCCTCATTCCATGCAAAAGTCACACCTTTATGTAATGTTTTTGTGAAAGGTTGTGATATGTCTGCTAACTAAGATATGAAACATGTGATTGATTGTAATCTCCCTTGTAATATTCTCATTTGGCTGATATTCTTGGGAGGTTTCATCTCCATGATATCTTTAACCTTTGTTGGATCTACTTCAATTCCTTTCTTTGAAACAATGTAGCCTAAGAGCTTTCCAGAAGTGACACCAAAAGCACACTTCTTAGGGTTCAGTCTAAGACTAAACTTCTCCATTCTATCTAGTATTTTTCTCAAGTCATTTAGATGTTCTGATCTTATCATATATTTAGCCAAGGTATCATCAACATAATCCTCCATAGTTCAATGCATCATGTCATGAAAAATAGACGTTATAGCTCTCTGATATGTAGCACCTACATTTTTGAGACCAAATGGCATGACATCCCAACAGAAGGTACCCCATGCACATGTGAAAGTAGTTTTCTCCTGATCCTCTAGAGCAATTTTGATTTTATTATATTTGGAGAAATCATCCATTAAGGAATACATCTCGAAACCCACAGTCATGTCCACTATCATATCAATGTTAGGTAGTGGAAAATCATCCTTTGGGCATGCTTTAATCACATCTCTAAAATTTGTGCATACTCTAATTGATTTATCTAGTTTGGAAACAAGTACAATATTTGAGATCCACTCAACGTAATCAATAACATGGATGAATCCAGCTTTTAGTGGTTTCTCTAATTCATCTTTGACCAAGAGTGCAACATGTGGATGCATCTTTCTCAATTTTTGCTTAACAAGTTTAACCCCTGGAGTTATAAATAAACGGTGCATTATAGGATCAAGATCCAACCCTGGCATATCTGAATATTTCCATGCAAATTTGATCTTCTTCTTTGTTAGGAATGTAGTGAATGTTTTCTTTTCTTCTTCTAATAAGGATTGTGCTACATGAATCAATTT
This sequence comes from Chamaecyparis obtusa, assembly GCA_027943335.1. Lineage (NCBI taxonomy): Eukaryota > Viridiplantae > Streptophyta > Pinopsida > Cupressales > Cupressaceae > Chamaecyparis > Chamaecyparis obtusa. The sequence continues at coordinate 5,421,977 of BSBK01000615.1, read as the reverse complement.
TGGTTCCTCTATTATTCCCAAGTTGATAGATTGAGTGGGCTCAATAAGTACTAGAGATCTATCTTGTAAATGACTCGGAAGGACATGAAATATCTCATCCTTAGGTGCCTCAAAGAGGTTTACACCTTCAGATACATCTTTTATTTTTACTTTTGTAGGTTCTAAGACTGCCACAAAGTGGTTTTCATGGTCATAACTCCTTTTCTTTTTCTTTTTATTCTTATTCTTTTGACTAAGATACTTTATGTCCGACTCCATCATGCCAACACTTAGTTCACTGATGGAAGTCATCATAGGCTCAACTGTATTGAGGTAGCAAGCAAGGGCATAGTTATTTGGAAAAGTATAGATACCTTGGCTTGGATTTGTGGAGGTTTGGTCAAGAAGTTTGTGATGTTGGATAGTCAAAGTGGGGAAAGATTGGGAAATAGTGTTTATAGATATGGATTTGTCAGCATTGGTCCCAACCCGACTCTTGAGTTTGAAGGTGATATTACAACTCAAAACATTCAATTTGTGAATAGGCTCAATTTCATTATGGGAGTCCACTTTATCCATCGGTGGATCAGCTATCAGTTGGGTTTAGGTGCATATTGGTGAATAACATCAACATGCTTTTCTGTGATAAGCTCATCTTCCTCAGGAATGGCTCCCCATTCATAGTCATTTGATTCCTCATCTATGCCTCTAGGAAATCTAAGAATGTGTGTAAAGTCAGGATGAATACCCCAAGAAGGGTTACCCTCAAATTCTAATTTGAATTCATACTCATGAGAATCTATCTTAGAATAGTTGCCACCTTCATCCTTGTCTATTTGGTTTTCCTCAAGATCAGTTGGTTCTTGTGATGCAACTGTCTTTTGTTCTATAGTAGGTTCTCATGTTTCTACTACATTGATTATTTTATTGGGTCATCTTCAACTTCAAGGAGGTCTGTTATTTCTTTAGGAAAATGCTCATAAGGAATGAGCTCATCAGTGGTGTCTGAATCCTCACTGTCATATTGTTGTGTCGTTTCCTTTGTTGGTTCAATCTATTCTAAGACATGTGAGGAGTTCTTGCTAAGATAGAAAGGCTTATTCTTATATCCTAGACCTGTTGTACTCTTGTTTGGTCAGCCAAAATGGTCAAGAGGTGATAGAAGACCTTTACCTTGTAGTCCTAGAGGTCCTTTTCCAGTGTATCCCATTTTTGTGATTAATTTATCCCCTGGTCCATATGACTTTTGAGGAATTTTTCTTGAAGTAGAGTCACATTTCTAGACTAATTGGAATTGCTCGACTCATCCTTGTATAACCATGCAAGCATAGCTTCTTCTTCCTCAAAATCTTGTTTAGATACTTTTTCTATGACAAAGCTTCCATTGAATATGACCTGCGATTCTTTAGCTATGAGTTTAATTTTTTTAGAAGGTTGTCCATAAGATTTTGGTGACAACGGGAGAGATGTGAGAGATAAAAAAGGTTCCATTGTGTATTCTCACATACCATTATCTTTCATTTTGACCTCTTTTTCAATGTATTCCATTTTTGAGGTTGAAGCAATGCCTAGCTGCTTAGAGGAAGATTATCTATTGTTAGGAATAAGTTTGTCAGCACTTTCTTTCAATGCATTGCAAGTCATAGCTATGTTATCTGGAATGGTCACCTCTACTCCCTCATAAGGAAATTTAACACATTGATGGTATGTGGAAGGAATAGCTCACATTTCATGTATCCAGGGTCTCCCTAGAAGGATGTTGTAAGCCAAATGTAGATCTAGAACTTTACATATGGTGTCTCTGATAACAGGTCCCGTTCTGATAGGTAAGACAATAGTTACTTTGGAAGATCTTTCTTGCTCATCATATGCTTTGATAGTTATCTTCTTCTTAGGATCAATGGAAGTTTTAGATAATCCCAAGTGTGTGATCAAGCTGTAAGAACAAATGTTGAGACCAGCACCTCCATCTATCAACACATGTTTGACACAATGGTTTTGGATCAAGACTTCAATGTGCAAGGGCTGTTTATGCGGATGACTCAAGGAGTTATCATCTTCCTATGAAAAGGAGATATACTATGGAGATGTCAGATGACCAACCATAGTATGGAGTCTGTCTAAATCAAGGTTTTCAGGAACATTGGATCTGAGCATAGCTTTGTCTAGAATGGCTCTATGAGTTGGAGATATCTGAAGCAACTCAAACATGGAGATTTTTGTATTTGTATGCTAGATTTGTTGGACAATAATCTATGATGTTGGCCTCATGTCTTTAGGATTTGATGATTTAGAGGCCGCCTTCTGTTTAGAAGTAGATGAGAGATTGAAAGGCATCTTAGGGACATTTGATGAATCAAAATTTTGTCCCTGTAGATGCGCCTGAGCTTGTGATCGAGTAACTGCATTTGATGATTGATTATCTCTATCTTTTCTTACAATTGTGATGACATTGCAATGCTTAGATAGGCATGGTTCAACCATATTTATGACAACATTGTTTCCACAGTAAGCATAATTGACTTTAGCACCCACGTTAGGCTGAGAAGATGAATCTCCTTGACTATGTTTCATAAATGGCTCCGTGAATGCTGTATGATCATTATTGCTTTTATGATTGTCAATTATGATTTATCCATTATCAATTTTGTCTTGTATGATGTGTTTCAAGCATATGCAATTATTAGTTTTATGACCCTTATTGTGATGGAAGTCATAGAAATCATTCTCTCTCCACCATTTCAGTTTAGGTTTAGGATCAAAGACTTTTATCTCAGGTAAGGTGATGATGTTGTTGGCCAACAAAGTTTTCATTCCAGATTCCAAGGACTCTCCAATAGGAGTAAACTTGCATTTAGGATTTGTAGCCCAAGGTTTGTAGTCAGATGGCTTCTTGTTTGTTTATGTTGATTTTTACTCTAAGGCTTTGATAGTTTGGGTGCCAATAGTGAGATTGAAAGTGGGTACCTTAGATGGGGAATGGATAGTATCAACAATGCCATCTATGACAATACCTTTATTCTTGTTCCAATTTTTTCCTTTTTCTTTAGAACTAGATCCAGATTCATACTTTCCCTTTTTAAGTGATATGTTTCCTCTTTGTACAAGTACTTTCTCAATTTTGATTGCATTTTATACCATCTTATCAAAGGATGTATGATTTTGCATTTGTAGATGGTAGTTGATTTCTGGAACAAGATTGTTGATGAAAATTTCTAGCTTTTCAGTTTCTTGAATAGGTCTAGCATATAGATAAAATGTCTTCCTCCATCTTTTGAGAAAACTTAGGAATAGTTCTCCTGAGTTTTGTTTCAGATTGTAGATGTCGATCGTGGTGACTGGATGCTAGATGTTGTAGGAGTATTGTTGATAGAATAGTTTGATTAATTTCTCAAAAGTTTTGATAGTTGGAGTCATTTTTGAGAACCAATGAATAGATGACCCCCCCAGAGATTGAGGGAAAAGATGCATTAGGTAGTTTGGTTCATGCATGAACTCCATAGATTAAGTACATAATTCTTTGACATGATATTGAGGATCAGAGTTTCCATCATACTTATCATATTTAGGCATCTCCACTCTTTTCAGGAATGGTGGCATGTACAAGTCTATCAAATGGAAAAGGGCATAGGGCCTCCATGGAGAACTCCTTAGGTTCCTTCTCTTTTTCAAGTTTGTTGAGTTTGACTTACATGGAATGCAACTGTTTCATCATAGAAGTGATTGGAGTTTCTTCCTCATGCATAATGATATCTTCAACATTAAAGTTGGGATGAAATTTAGCTCCTTGATGAGCTAACTCTAGGAAGCATGTCTATCTATCTTCTTTCAAGAAATACCTCATCTTTCTCTTGAAGTCATCATCATTTTGATATTGAGAAATTTTAGAAGGTGTGGGTTCATGATCTGCACCATGTTGAGATTGATTTCCTTGGTACCCTTGGTTCATCCCTCCTTGAGACATAGTGTTGTTAAGAGAACTACCAGGAATTGATTGATGAGGAGTTGTCTGATGACCTGCGTGGATTGATGCAGGGGGAGTTACTTGATGACCTACGTGGGTTGATGTAGGAGGGCTGATGTAACCACCTATCAAGTGAATATTTCCAAGAGCATCTTCTACAAATTTAGTTGTGTTGAAAGATTGATGAAATGTCTCAACAATCATAGAAGATGCAGCTGAAGAGAATCTGGGTTTTTCTCCTTGTTTTCTCTATGATGAAGCTCTATTTTCCACCATTAACCTTGGGTGAAACAAAAGAGCAAGATGAAGACAATTGAAGAATGACTTGATTCAAGAAGATCAAATGATGCAACCTTATCAAGATTAGATTGATTGAAGATTAGATTGGATGTAAATGAAGGATACTATGCCCTAATAGTATGGGTAGATGCCCAAAAGATGGCGGACATGAGCTCGCAACACTTAGCCAATTTTGTTGTAGATTGAATTGAAGATAATTTTGACAAAGTTTTGACACAAGATGAAAAAGACTCAAATTGGTAAATCAAAAGGCTAGATCATACTCAAGAGACAACTTTAGGGAAATGATTGAATTCTTTCTAGTTTATGCTCTGTTCCTGACATAATGATTTGTTTTGACAAAATTTGGAAGTTGGCTGTAAAAATTGGATTTCTAGCAATTTTGGCAAGTTTCTGGCAAATTTTCAAAATTCTCATATGACCTTCTATAGGCTCATACGACAGTGGGTAAGCTCTAGCATGACAATTGATAAGACTTGTACGACAATTGCAAAGCTCGCATGATAGTTGATAGCAGGTTTTGACTTTTTTCTTGTGATTTCTAACAAAACTTGTATGACAATATACAAGCTCTCATATGAAAATCCAGGGGTTCTAATATGACAAAGGGTCAAAACTCGTATGACTTTCTAATCCTGTGGGATGACTTTTGACTCCAGAAAGGACTTTTGTGTTAGATTTTACAATTTTTCAGTTTTTAGAATCAGTGTGTTTTGCAAGGTTTTCTATCCAGATTTGAAGTTTGTTTTGGGATTGTTCATTTTCAGTAACCAAGAAAGTAAATAAGCACACAAAATAGCAAGCAAGTGATTTCAAGTACATCTAAAAATAATGAACAAGGGACAAAGAAACCCTGCGCATGAACAATCAAGTGACTTAATGTGCTAATCCCTAAGACTGCTAGTTGTGTATGTCCCAAAAAGTTTTTCAATAATGCACATAGTCCTAGAAAATGAAAAATTTGGCCTCACTAAGGTGTGTAGTAATGGTCTAACTCTGCAACTTTTATGATCTCAAGAGGGAAAACTCCAATCCAGGTGCACCAAGGTTTTGACATAGTCTGAGAATTTAATCAATCAGGAGCTGCTAGGGAGATTTGACAACCCAACAAGAGACCACACCTATGAATATTTCCTCTGTAAGGACATTTATATAGTGGCTGTTGCTACCACAATGAAAATGGCTATTACCGCTTGAGGTTCCGTCCATGCGGTTGACCAAATAAAGAGAATTTCCACTATGATTAACCCTCTCTAAAGGTGACTCACAAAAGATACCACATGGGGACTTGGTCCAGATCCAAGGATTTGAGCTTCTAATACTACCCAAAAAGGGATTAGAACATAGTCCTCTAGCCTTATCACTTTTACCCAAACATAGCAGACAGATTAATCCAACACACTAAGATTGAAATTATCTTACCAAGATTTCTGATGTCAACAACTATGCTCTATCAATCTCTCTAGAGAGAGAACGTATCGATCAAAAGCTAAGGACAAAACCAAGTAGAACGCAAGATAATATCAGTATCCTCCCTACCTACAAGGGGATCCTTTGTCAATAATAGTTTCGTATGCATGAACAAGAGAATGAAGCCCACTCTCTCAAGATCATCCACAAATAGTGTTCATAGGGCCTATTTACTATGTGTAACAGATATGCAAAAAGAAAATCTATGTTCATTTTTATAGCCCAAAACTAAAGTGTGAATTATGAAAGCTGGAAAGGCACACAAGTTTGACATTTGAGAGTTCATTTTAAATCCAAATCAAAATGTTATCAGACCATAGCAGAATACCTAAATTCCTCGCAATGCACTTAGTAGATTTTACCTGTTTTAGGTATTTTTCTTCCACTTTTCCAATCAGAATCAACAAACACCAATCAGAAACAAAAGATCTCAATTGTTAGGGTTAGCTATTAGTCCAAATCCAAAAATCAAATCTGGAAAACTGTCTAAAAATTTGAAATGACAATTGAATTCTGATGGCAAAACTCGTACGATAGTTAGTCACCTCCCGTATGACAATATGGAAACTCATACGATAGTGGGTATCTTCCCACATGATAGAGTAGCTCCCAAATGACAATGTGTAAGTTCTGATACGAGCCTCAAAAGTTCTGACAAAATTCATACAAAAAATATACGGACAAAATCTAAAAATCCCAAAAATGGTAGAAAATGATAGAAAATTGAATGAAAATTGATTAAAATTGAATGGAAACCCATTTTAGGGCCACACGGTGGGCACTAGAAAGGTGTTTTAAAATTGTACCTAGCTGTAGACACAACACTTTAGTAAAACATTAGAGGTTAGCAAAATCAAAATCTACAAGTAATTGAAACTAAGCTAACCAGGCGATTTACTGCCTTCTAGTAGGTGTGAGTATGTATTCTCAGATTAGACTGAGATCAGTGATGATGCAACACCTAAACAAAGGATTTAATGCTAAAAGATGAATGTAGAATGAATGTAGATTAATCTATTTTTTTGTATTTTGAATGCAATAAGATGAAAAACTATATGAATCTAATCTAGAATGGAATTAAATGATATGCAGATTAATCTAAGAAAGATATGCTACGAATGAATGCTATGATATGCTATGAAAAACTATGAATGCTTATGAGCAACAATGAAAAATATCACAAATCATCTGTCGCAAGTGCTTGATCCTTCAGATGTAAATTCGCCAGAGTAATTGTGCAAATTCAAGAGTGGTTCTACCTAGCTATAGACACAACACTTCAGTAAAACATTAGAGGTTAGAAAAATTGAAATCTGCAAGTAATTGAAACTAAGCTAACTGGGTGATTTACTGCCTTCTAGTAGGTGCGAGTATGTATTATCAGATTAGACCGAGATCAGTGACGATGCAACACCTAAACGAAGGATTTAATGCTAAAAGATGAATGTAGAATGAATGCAAATTAATCTATTTTTTTGTATTTTGAATGCAATAAGATGGAAAACTATATGAATCTAATCTAGAATGGAATTAAATGATATGTAGATTAATCTAAGAATGATATGCTATGAAAAACTATGAATGCTTATGACCAACAATGAAAAATCTCACAAATTGCTTGTCGCAAGTGCTCAATCCTTCAAATGCAAATTCACTAGAGTAATTGTGCAAATTTGAGAGTGGTTAGATTGTGAAGATCTAAGCCTTGATTTCATAGAAATCTAGGGCTTGAGGATGCATTAAGAAAAACTATAAATCACTCTTGATAAACTCAGGTTGATTTTTGAGTCAACGAGAAATTAGAAACAGATTAACTCACAAAATCATGCAAATCATGCAAAAATAGCTTTTTGACTCAAATCAAAAGTTTAGATCAACTTTCAACTCAAAATAGATGTTGAGTTTCCAAAAGATAACAACTTGAATTGATTTTCTGATTTAAAGTTTAATTGCTCCTTCAAATGTTCATAGTTAATTATGAATTAATTTAAAAATAAAGTGATTTATTCTCAACTTAATTGATTTTAAATTTAAAACAACTGATTTATGGGTTAATCAATTATTAACTCAAACTTTTATTCAAAAACTATATCATTAAATATTGACAACTGACATTAATTAATTAAATAAGAATTTAACCAATTAGTCATGAGATTTTTTATTTATTGTCAATTACATAATACAATTTAGGAATAAATATAATTAAACTTAATTAAATAATTAAGTTTCAGGATCAAATCTGATTAATTAAATATTCAAAATATTCAATTAATCAAACTTTAGGATAAATATGATTTATCACCAAATAATTATTAAATCAAAGATAATTAGGATAAAATAGGAATATTCAAGGAATATCCCTTGATGCATTGTGAGAGTGAAAAAGATGTTAGATCTAGTTGGATCTAAGAAATGCATAAAACCAAAGCATCATACAATAATAAAACTTTCATATCTGCACATATATCTATGATATCAATGCAATAGAAAAATATGCTCCTACATAAACTAAAAAATAGTATTAAAGGGACATGACTCCATGAAACCTTTTACTATTTATGGTCATCATTATGCATGTTTTTCTTATATATAAACCAGTTATCTGAATCAAAGGGACTTAGTTCTTGTAGCTGAGAAACCTTTTTTAGAACAACATGATATCATTAGATTAGTCAACATATCAATTGATTGAAATTAATGTATGAATGCCATCATACAGGGCTCTCTCACAAAAGGATTGATCTCCTGATCATGTTCACTAATCTAAATGTATTGGATTTTATGTTGTTTTTATAATAGAGTAATTAGAGATGCATTGCTCAAATGGATTATGCATTTCATATCATGGTGGTGGAGAGCACCTCCCATTTTGCTAAGTTAGTGAGTGTTTAGGGTTGTGATAGGTGTTTGGTGTGAGTTGTAATAAGATCCATTAGGTTGGATCCATGGTTATGTTTGTAAGAGCCAAATGAGCTCATGAGGGATTAGTGGTCTATTTGGCCTAAATGGCCTATAAAGGTTCAAAGTGTTATTTTTGGGTAGAAATGGTCTAGAATATGTCTTAGGACTCTAAGTGTCCTAACTAGGGTCCTAGAAGTTAGTCACACTGTTTGAGGTGACCCAAAGAGCTAAAGAGCCCTCAATGAGAAAAGTTGTTAGCAACTTTGAAAAGTTGCTCTAGAAACTTTTGCAACTTTTAGTAAAAGTTGCTAAAAGGATGTTATAATGGTTGTAACCAACCATGCCTGGTATATGAGCATGGATTCGATGCATTTGAAAGTTTAATGAAGTTTTAGTGTGATTTCCACAATTTAGAACCTCCTATACGAATGATAAACAATAGTTCTCATTAATTACAGGGTTTCTCTTATTTTTGTACGGCTTGTACGGATTGTTCAGGGTGATCGGGACCCATGGAAGTGTAGAGTGTTGAGTTATCTTTATTTTTCATTGATTAGATAGGTCTAGGTTAGTTTAGTGAAGTTTGAAAGACATTTCAAGGCACTGGTCTGTAAAATCCATTTACAAAGCCTCAATGCTTGAAATGGCTCTAACCTGAGCATCCATTGGTGGAAATGGCCAAAATCATAGGGAATGGAAGGTTATAGTTTGTACATAGGTATTATGTTTTCATTTATTTTGTGGAACTAAATTTTCCATCCTAGGAAGGAAGCCCTATGGCTGACTGTTGTGAACAGGTGAGCCAGGACAAGGTAAAGAAGGAGTTGGTTCGAGCACCCATGATCTTGGAGAAGGAACTTAGTGGCATGTGAGGAATACCTAATAAGTCTCCTTGAAGATTAAAAAGGTTGGATAAAGTGAATGAAATTTTGAAGACCAATTTGGTGGCCATTTGTGCATACTAGTCCAGAGGCCTAATTAATAGGCTAAAAACTAGGGCCTGTTGGTAACAATGGTTATGGGTGCAACCAGAAGCCTATAATTTGGATTTGAATAGTGTTAGTTGATACCTTGAATATTTTCAAGGTATTATATGAGATTTTTTGGGGAATTTGGGAGCATTAGCCCAAAATTAGTGAAAATAGACCTAATAGGAAATGAGCCAATTAGGCCTCCTAGTGAATTTGATACCAAAAGACTTGGTAGAGTGTCCAGAAGTGTGGGAAAGGGTTCCAAATGACTTTTGAAGTGTCAAGGACTTAATTAAGAGTAGAAGTGATGAGTGTGAAGATCCTAAGCTATGGGTTTGGATTCTAGAGGGGAGATCTAGTGAAGAAGCCTAGAGATTTGAAGGTCTAAGTGACCCTAGAAGTATTGATTGTTCTACAAATCAACTATAACTTGGAGGAGAAGTTTATAGAGAGGACCTTGGAGATACACATTGAGGAATAACACTACAATAAGTAACCATTGGATGGTTAGAAGAGGTTAGAAGTACCTGGAAGAAGGAAAGAACACTAGAGTCCTAAACCCTCTACGTCAGAGTGGTATCAGAGATAGAATTTATTGAAGGTTGTGTATGTCTTAAGGGGAGGAGAGTCAAGAGGTTGATAGCATGCCACCAAAGGAAATGAGCAAGGGTGCCATAGTGGACTTGGTCTAAGAACTATTGGCAAAGGCCATCCTATCAGAACTAAAAGGTAAGAGAATCACTGAATGGGGTGATGAAAGTGATCATGAAGATGAAAGTCAGGTAGGTGAGACATCTAGAAAAGGAAAAGAAACGGTTGAAGATAAAGACAAGGTGTTCTTGGATGCTTTCAAATCCATCAAAAAGGATAGTATGGAACACATTCCTTACTATAGTGGTAGTTTGAATGGTGAAGAGTTGTTGGATTGGTTAGAGGCCATAGATAATCAGTTTGGTTAAAAAGAAGTGGCAGAGGAGAAGAGAGTTAGCTATTCCAAAGCTAGGCTCAAGGGATTTGTATTGGTGTGGTGGAACATGATGCATGATGATAGAATAACTAATGGTAAAAAGAAGATAGTTTCATGGGAAAGGATGAAAATCAAGTTGAGGGAACAATTCTTGCCCACTGATTATGAGATACAAATGTATCAAAAGTTGCATAATATGAGGCAAACAAAGTTATTAGTCAACACCTATACTGAAGAGTTTAACAAGTTGAGTCTAAGAGAAAGAAGGTAGGAAGATGAGGTAGAGAAGGTAGAAAGGTACCTCAATGGATTGAGGCAAGGGATCCAAGATGAAATCAACATGATGGCCCCTGACAATATGCACAAGTGTTTTCAATTATCCTTGAGAGCAGAGGAGAAGGCTAGGAGGAGGAATGGAAATGATTTTCAACAAAGAGGTAGGGGTAATAGCAATAAAAAAGGATTTAGAAGCATAGGTACTTTTGGAAGAGGACAAACCCCAAATAGGATTGAAGAGACACCACCTACTAACAACAATGGAGGCAATTAGTATAGGAGTTCATTTCAGAGAGGAGGATATAGAGGAAGAGGACCACCAAGAGGTAGGTTTCAGTCACAAGGAAGAGCTAATTCAGTATACACCGGTAGATGTTATAATTACAATCAAGTGGGGCATACAATGGGTAGGTGTCCTAAAAAATGTTCTTCATCAACAATGGGTGAAAGGAGGAATCAGTTAGTGCAAGAAGAGTACACTCAAAGTGTCACTTCACCTATTTCCAAGGCAGGGCCAGTATTGGATGGAGAGAACCTTATGTTTAGAAGGACTTTGTTGAAAGTTCCCAACACCATAGAGCCACCTCAGAGGAAGAGTTTATTCAAGACTACTTGTAGATCTCATGGGAAAATATGCAAAGTGATAGTTTACTCTGGATCCACTGAGAACATAGTATCCATAGAGATGGTGGAAAAACTAAATCTTAGAAGGATACCTCATACCACTCCCTATAAGGTATCATGGCTAAATAAAGGACAACAAATAGTAGTTGATGAACAAACTATGGTTGAGTTTGAAATAAGATAATAAAATGACAAGGTCCTATGTGACATATTGCCCATGGATGCATGTCACCTTCTTCTAGGATGCCCATGGCAATATGATGTGAAGGCCATACATGATGGTGAAAGGAATAGTTATGTAATCACCAAGCTAGGAAAGAAGTTTTAGATGGATCCATTACAAGAACCTGATGAAGCAAAGCATATGGGGGATAGTGCTATGCTCTTGAGTGGTAAGGAGTTTCTAAAGGTTATGAAGAAGGAGAAAGAGGTCTGTTGTGAAGTGATAGTGAATCCAAAGGAGGAGGCTAAGGAGAAAGTCTGCATACCACTAGAGGTACAAACATTATTGGAAAAGTATCATGAGATTGTACACAATGGGTTGCCAAGTGCATTTCCACCTATGAGGGAAATAAGCCATCAGATAGACCTCATTCCTGGAGTAAATTTTCCAAACAAGGCATCATATAAGATGACACCAAGCCAAAATAAAGAGATAGAAAAACAAATCCAAGATTTGTTGGATAAGGGATTGATAAGGAAGAGTTTGAGTCCTTGTTCTATACCCACTATCCTTTCACCTAAGAAGGGAGGTACATGGAGGATGTGCATTGATTCTAGGGCCATCAATAAGATTACAATTAGGTACAAATTTCCAATGCCAAGAATTGAGGATTTGTTAGACAATTTGGGAGGCTCTTGTTATTTCTCCAAGATGGATTTGAAGTCAGGTTATCATCAAATTAGAGTTAGGCCTGGTGATGAATGGAAGACAAACTTCAAGACAAATGAAGAGCTATATGAGTGGCTTGTGATGCCCTTTGGCCTAACTAATGCCCCTACCACATTCATGAGGCTCATGAATGAAGTGTTGGAAGATTTTATAGGTAAGTTTGTAATAGTTTATCTTGATGACATTCTTATTTTTAGCAGGTTTAAGGAGGATCACATGGAGCATTTGGAGTAGGTCTTGAGGAGGTTACATCAAGAGAAGTTGATGATCAATCAAGAAAAGTGTGAGTTGTTAAAAATTGAACTAGTTTACCTTGGTTTTGTGGTTACTAATAGGTGCATGAAGATGGACCCTGATAAGGTCAATTGAATCTTGGATTGGCCTAAACCTAAGTCCATAGGGGATGTTAGGAGTTTTCATGAATTGGAATCCTACTATAGGAAATTTGTGAGTAAATTTAGTCACATATGTGCACCTATCCTCAACACCATTGAAGGTGGAATCAAATGTTAGTTTAAGTGGACAGAGGTAGCTCATAAGGGGTTTGAAATGTTGAAGAAAAGGATTTGAAAAACTACCTACTTTGAGGTTTCTTGATTTCAATTAGTTATTTGTGGTGGAATGTGATGCTAGAAAGCTAGCCATTGGAGTAGTGTTAGGCCAAGAGGGACACCCTGTAGCATTCTTCTTAGAGAAGTTTAATGAGGCTAAACAAAAGTACTCCACCTATGATTTGGAGTTATATGCAATGGTGAAAACACTCAAAAAGTGGAAACATTATCTCCTACCAAGGGAATTTTTGGTCTATACAGATAACCATGCCCTTAGTTTCTTGAATGGGAAAGAAAAATTGAAACAAAGACATCTTAAGTGGGTTGAGTCTTTGCAAGCCAACACATTTTTTATCAAACACAAGAAAGGAGTTAGCAACAAGGTTGCTGATTCTCTTAGTAGAAGAGTACTATCTATACAAAAAATTCAATTGCAAAGTGTGAGTATGGGAGACTTGAAAGATATCTACAAGGAGGACAGGGACTTCAAGGATGCCTATGAGGTATGTGAAAAGTTTAGACAAGGATTCAAGGTGGAATTCACTGAGTACATATTGTAGGAGTGACTGTTGTTCAAGGGACATCTAATGTGTATACCTCAGTGCTCAATGAGGGAAAACATAGTGAAGGAGAAACACCAAGGAAGCTTAGGAGGCCACTTTGGAGTGGATAAGACACTTGAATAGGTGAATAGGCATTACTATTGGCCTAAGTTACAATCAGATGTTAGGAAGTTTGTGGAGAAATGTCAAATTTGTCAGAGGGCTAAAGGAAAGAGTAGTAATATTGGGTTGTACCAACCTCTATCCATACCTCAAAGGCCTTGGGAGTGCTTGAGTATGGACTTTGTTTTGGGGTTACCAAAGACACCTAGGGTACATGACAGTGTATTTTTTGTGTTGGACCATTTTAGCAAGATGACACACTTCATACCATGCAATAAAAAAAATGATGCTTCATAAATTGCAGGTCTATTTTTTAGAGATATTGTTAGGATACATGGATTGCCACTGAATATAGTAAGTGACATAGATAACAAGTTTGTGAGCCACTTTTGGAGGACTCTATGGAAGATTCTAGGTACAAACTTGTCTTTCTCTTTAGCCTACCATCCACAATTAGATGGACAAATAGAGGTAGTAAACAGGTCACTAGGGAATTTTCTAAGATGCTTAACTAAGCAACATGGACAGTCATGGGATCACATCATAGGGTAGGAAGAATTTGTCTATAATGGCTCCATTAATAGGAGTGCTGGTAAAAGCCCCTTTGAGATAGTTTATGTGACTCATCCTAGAGGGATCCTAGAGTTGAGAGATCTAAGTTTGCAAGACAAGAGGAGTGCTCAAGGGGAGACATTTGTAGAACAGATGAAAGAGCTGCATGAGCAGGTCAAAAAAACCTTACAAAAATAGGGAGAGAAGTATAAGGCCAAGGCAGACCAGTCAAGGAAGGATTTGCAATTCAAGGTGGGGGATTTAGTCCTTTCTTATCTCAAAAAGGAGAGACTACCCAAGGTCCAGCCTATCAAATTACTCATGAAGAAGATAGGACCCTTGAAGATCTTGCACAAATATGGAAAGAATTCTTATGAAGTAGAATTGCCTCCTGATTTAGGCATTTCACCCATCTTCAATGTGTGTGACCTGTATCCCTATAAGGGACCATCTCTAGACATAGGTCCAACTATTCTTTCAGACTTAGGAGATGATGATTGAGTCAAAGATTTTCCAACCCCAATCCCACTGCAATTGGACAACATATTGGATTCTAAGGTGATAAAAAAGATAAGGAAGGGTAGTTATAATGAGTATCTAGTTAAATGGTAGGGGTTACCTAATGCTAAAGCCATCTGGATGATAGAGATGGATATCTTGAAGCATGGAATCACCATTGAAGACCTCCTAACTCAAGGGACTTGAGTTCTTTGTCCTATGGGAATATGGTGCAGAGCACCTCCTATTTTTCTAAGTTAGTTAGTGTTTAGGGTTGTGATAGGTGTTTGGTGTGAGTTGGAATAAGATCCATTAGGTTGGATCCATGGTTCTGTTTGTAAGAGCCAAATGAGCTCATGAGGGGTTAGTGGTCTATTTGGCCTAAATGGCCTAAATGGCCTATAAAGGCTCAAAGTGTTATTTTTGGGTATAAATGGTCTATAATATGTCTTAGGACTTGAAGTGTCCTAACTAGGGTCCTAGAAGTCAGTCACACTCTTTGAGGTGACCCAAAGAGATAAAGAGCCCTCAATGAGAAAAGTTGTTAGCAACTTTTGCAACTTTTACTAAAAGTTTCTAAAAGGAACTTATAGTGGTTTTAACCAACCATGCCTGGTATATGAGCATGGATTCAATGCATTTGAAAGGTTAATGAAGTTTTAGTGTGATTTCCATAATTTAGAACCTCCTGTACTGATGATAAATAGTAGTTCTCATTAATTGCATGATTTCTCTTATTTTTGTACACCATGTACAGATTGCTTAGGGTGATCAGGACCCATGGAAGTGTAGAGTTTTGAGTTATCTTTATTTTTCATTGATTAGATATGTTCTAGGTTAGTTTAGTGAAGTTTGAAAGATATTTCAAGGCACTAGTCTGTAAAATCCATTTAGAGAGCCTCAGTGCTTGAAATGGCTCTAACCTAAGCATCCACCAGTGGAAAGGGCTGAAACCATAGGGGATGGAAGGTTAGAGTCTATACATAGTTATTATGTTTTCATTTTTTGTTTTGGCACTAAATTTTCCAGGCCAGGAAGGAAGCCCTATGGATGACTGTTGAGAAAGAGTGAGCCAGGACAAGGTAAAGAAGAAGTTGGTTCGAGCACCCATGATCTTGGAGAAGGAACTTAGTGGCATGTGAGGAAGCCCTAATGAGTCTCATTGAATATTAGAAAGGTTTAAGAAATTGAATCAAAGTTTGAATACCAATTTGGTGGTCATTTGTGCAGACTGGTCTAGAGGCCTAATTAATAGGTTAAAAACTAGGGCCTACTTGTAACTAGGGTTATAGGTGCAACCAAAAGCCTAAAATTTGGATTTGAATAGTTTTAGTTGATACCTTGAATATTTTTAAGGTCTTATATGATTTTTTTATGGGAATTTGGGTGCATTATCCCAAAATCAGTGAAAATAGACATAATAGGAAATGAGCCAATTAGGCCTCCTAGTGAATTTGATACCAAAAGACTTGGTAGAGTATCCAGAAGTGTGTGAAAGGGTTCCAAATGAATTTTGAAGTGTCAAGGACTTAATTAAGAGTATAAGTGATGAGTGTGAATATCCTAAGCTAGGGGTTGGGATTCTAGAGGAGAGATCTAGTGAAGAAGCCTAGAGATTTAAAGGGCTAAGTGAGCCTAGAAGTATTGATTCTTCTACAAATCAACTATACCTTGGAGGAGAAGTTGATAGAGAGGATCTTGGAGATCCACATTAAGGAAGAACACTACAAGGAGTAACCATTGGATGGTTAGAAGAGGTTAGAAGCACTTGGGAGAAGGAAAGAACACTAGAGTCCTAAACCCTCTACATCACATGGTCAAGAGAAAAGAAGATGTAGTGGGGTGTTCACTGTCAAATACACTAAAAAAGTGTTACATCTTATGCATATGTAGATAGATAAAAAATATACAAAGTATCAAATTCATGTAATGTTTATAGAAATGTATTTGTGGGTGTCACAAGACCACGCTCAAACCTCATAAATAAATTATATTGCTGGAGTTGCATGCATTTTAAAATCAGAAAAGAAACCATGCTAGAGAAGGTGTATCTGATATAGGTTATCAGTAAGATAGGAAATTTTTCATTAATTATGTACTATGTAATGGGGGTTTATCTCTTTCAAATAGTGATGTTTGATATACATATCTGAATCATGGATCTACAATAGTATTATCAAATGATCATGTTTTACAAAATGATTTTCAACCATGCTATGTTCATAGAGGAAATGCTACTAAAAATGGTTAAATAATACTGTTATCAGATTATATGCATGTACAGGAAAAAATAGATACTAGTTGTTTCTTTTGTTTGCAATGTTTAAAAAAATTAACCACTGGTGATGTGCATAATGTCAAATGTCAAAGAAGATGATCAAATATCAACCTTATCAAAAGGTGCATCTTCAATCACAAATGTTGTTTATGAAATAGTATAGAAATTGTGTTTTCAAATATCAAATAATGTTCAACATTATTATGTTGTGGGTGTCACGAGCCCATGCTCGAACCCCATTAACAAACATTCAAACAATATTGTAGTTCATATTTTAAAGGGGGGATATATGATGCATTTTTTATCATTCCATCCAAGGGAAGAACCAGATGGTTGCACATTTTGGAGTCAACCACATTGCAAAGGAGCGACTATAACAGAGAAAAGGAATCAAAGTATGCTAGTTATTTTCAATCATCCCAACAAGAAAGATCAAATGGTCAAGGACATAGTCAAGCATTTGTAACCAACATAAAGATTCAAACAACTTCTTGATACAGTTGTGTCATTTCAAAGTCAAGAATATTGCAAAGAAATCACGATAATAGCAAATAAATCAAGGCATGTTGCATACTGTCAGTTTTTAAAAATGAAGTGAAGACAACAACAAAAAATTTAGTACATAGTACAAACATAAGGAAACCCAAATCAAACAAGTGGAAGACAATAATAAACCAAGCTATAGTTGACTGGTTTAAGCACAGTTCATTTTTCTTAAAGCTTTCCAGCTGTAAAGAGGTGAAAAATCAAACATTGGTGCAAAGCATGGATTTGGGCCACAACGTGAAGATAACTATTTAAAAATCTCCATGTAGAAAACAAGAAAAAGAGACCCTAAAATATATGCAAGGTAAAGAAATGAGTAAACTCAACCTTTAAAAAAAATGAACGAGTTTAACACAAGCAAAGAGGAGTAGTATTCTTATCTCCAGTCAAAGCTCGAGCTCATCAGTTAAAGCTTAAGTTTAGCAAGGAAAGCCCAAGTTTATACAATCAAAGCTAGGCTCTTAGTCAAAGACCAAGTTGCAATCAAAACTGAGATCTTCCAGCTAAAGTCGAGTTCAGCTACAAGCCCGATTTTTTTTAAACTAGCAAATACTTCAATAATCACAACCCAAGATCCAGTCACTGGCCTGAGCTTCATGCTCAATACACAAGTAGAGGGGAGCTTCAAATCATAACTTGAACTTTACTTAGCTATACTAAGAGCCAGATCAAGAGATTGAACATAGAGAGAGCAGGTCGCAGGCTGGAGTTTCTTGCAAAAAATCCTGCCATTGTTTAGGGTTTTCTCCCAATGTTTTCCCCAAATCCAAAGTGTTACTCAAAGATGAAGCAAAATGCCAAGTTTTTGATAAATTTTCAAATCCATTGATAGTCCAACAGTTAATTCCATTAATGACTATAGTGTTTATAGTCAGGCCTCAGTTTCACAAATGTCGTGATAGCCACCTAAGCATATGCCATGAATTAGATTTTTTGGACAATGGGTTGCTGATTAGAGTTAGTCATGTCAAATTTGTATTCAACAATGATAATTAAAGTTAGGTTTCAATATTTAAGTTTAAGTATAGGCTTGGTATTATATTAGTGGGCTTTAGGATGGATTATTTTATTAATTAGGCCTCAATGGTATTGTAATTTGTTGGTATTACTTTTTAAAGATATTATCTTAAAATACCGACATTAGAGGCTAAAATAAAGGCATGATTTATGCTATTAGTTGGGGTATTTTGGGGTAATTTGCAGTGATTTTGGAGTGGTTTTAGAGCTGATTTAGGGGGCCTGGATTTTTGAATTCAGCCTTAGGAGTGAATAAATCTGAGTTTAGATTGATTTTCAGGGGTTCGAAATTGTGGAAAAGAAGGGATTTTGTGAACACTTTCATTCTATGGTCTGATTTTGACATGTTTTTGTAACCATTTTTAGCTTTGAAGGAAAATAAAGCAATTTTATCTATATTGCATCAATTATCTGAGTTTTGCCCAATCCTATTCATCTTTTCTGCATTCCAGTGTTGTATGTTTTTTGTAATCAAGTTAAGTGAGTTATTTTAGATTATTTTTCTAGGTTATCATAACCAAAAATTTTGTAGAATATGTATGTTTGTTGGTAGATTTCATTGTTTTTGGTGTTTACCCTAATAATGATTTTTAGTCAGCCTATATGTTGAATAGAAAATGTTTATGCAAATGTCAGTAATTTGTGTATTGTGGATACTAGTTGGAGTTTTCCTAACAAGTCTGAAGCAAGTTTTGGTGTATCACCCCCTTTCCATTTAGTCTTTTAAGTTATGTTTCTTCCATTTTCCAATCAAAGTTCATAGTCAAGGTGATATTCTAAATCTAACAAGAACCATCCTAGAATCCCTAGATTCCTTCTCAATCAGAGTCCACCTACAACTCGATAAGTTTTCCATTATTAGCATGAAATATCAGTGTATCCTAACACTTGAGTTAGGGTGATATTTTAAGGCCTTAACAATTTATCAATTTTTTTCTAATGTGAGGGGCCAATTTATTTCCCGAGAATATTATCTTAGGGGAGGAATCATAGCCTAAATTGATCTCTTTAAAATCTTCCAACTTGGCAAAGTATTTTTTGGTGTAAATGACTATCATTATCATCAAAGATACCTTCTAACTCTACCAAACCCTATTGAATTTTATTTTTAGTTAACTGAACAATTTCATTACCAGTTATCTTTTCTTTCCCATGTATTACTTCTACCAATGCATTACAATCAATCTTCTGACCCTCATAATTATCCATACATTGAATGAATTTTAGAATATCATTATCATGTTTAAATACTTTCCAAATATAAATATTATTAGGAATAGAAGGCCTAGGCTCTATTTCTACTAGAGAAACTCTAGTCAATGTTACATCATTTTATTTCAAAGAAACATTTTCTAAAAAATCAGCCATAATTTTCCTTGACCTCTCTACCCATTCAATTGAGAAAAACATTAAAAAAATCTATTTTGTCACATACTGCATTCTTGTATTGCTTCAACCTTTTATTATTAGAAGCATATAAGGACATGACCCATGAAATAACTAGTTCTGAATCCCTAAAGACCCTCAACATTTTAATCTTATGCTTCACATCCACCTCTAGTCCTAACATGAGTGCCTCATATTCAACAGTATTATTTGTGCACTCAAAACAAAGCATAAAGAAATGTTTGAATGTGATGCCTAATGGAGAAATAAATAAAATTCCTTCTTCTGATCCCTCTTTCGAGCATGCATAATAAAAATACATCTTCCACAAACCATCCTATTGTAACTGTAGTTCCTTGATAATAGGTCCAGTACTTTTTAACAAAGGATCAACCTAATGTAATCTAAGATTATCAAGGTTAATGTCAAGAAAAAAAGTCATTTGATTAAGATCAAATTTTTACACTACAATAGGGGCTCTAGGTTCCCTATATAGTTTTAATTAATTTCCATTAATGGTAATGGTAGCATACGATAAATCCAACTATACATTACCTCCAACTCCATTTGTCCACTGTGTTAATAACAACATTCCATAGTGAGGCTGAATGTCAAAAATAATTATATCCATTTTGTATTTTGCCTCATGAAATGTAGCAATATTTACCTCAACATCCCTCATCATTCCTACAATAGAGAATTCCCTGTTATCCATTACATAGCATGATCCATATGAGGTATTAAACCTCATACCCAAATTTCTCTTAACATCATAAGGCATAACATTTACAACAACCCATGAATCAATCACACAATTTTTTATCATCCTATTATTTAAAAAAAGTGTCACATGAATGAATCTACCTTTGAAGGCTCTTTAGTGATTGGTTTTCCCACATAAACCTCTCAGGTTTTAAATCCACCATTCCCTTTAGGTTCTGCACTATTAAGGGTACATGTTGGTGTGTTCATAATATTAAAAAAAAAATAAAGTGTTGCTTCTCTATGATCCTTTATCTTCATCATTTATATTATAGATACTGGAACCTTCATTTGTGTCAATGCTTGTTTCATATCAAAACCAAGAACATTAGTTGTACTAGAAGATGTAGACTTACTCTTGTTAGATTTATTCTATTCATGAATTACGTTAGAAGAAAGGGCATTAGTATATTTTTCTTTAGTTTCAATAGGTTCTTCAAAGTGTACTTTATTTTATTTTTAATCCTTTAAATTATAATCACTCTTACATGTAGCATCAGTGATTTATTTTGGAAAACCTTCCTTCATAGACCAAGTACCAAACTTACCCTAATCCTTCTCAACCTTTTTGTTCCTTAAAATTTATGTGCTCCTTGCTTGAGCCACAACTATAATAATAATATATCTTACATCTTCATCATTGGGTCTTCTTAATTGAATATCCTTACTCTCATCATTTACAACATAAACTAAACCTTGTTGCTCATTGTCATAATCTAAAAAAAGTTACTGTTGTTGGGTTACACTATTTTTTCTTCTTTGTTCTACATCATAATTTCCTCCTTCACCATTAGAAGAATCATATTCAATCAATACATTTATTTTTGGAACAAACCATTCATAATCTATCATAAACATATTGATAATCTTACCATCTTTACTTTTTTGATCATGACCATCATCATACTCAGCAGATTTAGTCAAAGACTGTGCAACTACACACTGAAAAGGAGAGTGAAGAATATTACAAGGAACACACCATGGTGTATCCTCCATGTTGTTTGTTCTATTTATTCTAGGTAGGTCAGGGGTGTCTTTGTTACTTTCCCCTTTTGAATTATCTTGGATGGGTTTACCATCTTTCCAATTTGTGTGATAAGACATATTCTACAACCTCATAGGCCTGTCATTTTTTTAAAAACTATTATACCTATCATTTGATAATCCTTTCTCATTTCTAGAAACCTTACAACTCAAATCCTTAACAACACCCATCAATTTATCAATTTTATCCTCCTCTTTAAGAGTTTTTCTTTGAGGTCCCTTAGGGTTTTGCAATATTCTAATAGTATCTCTTTTCCCTATCTTCCCTACAACTTTCCTACTTCTTTCAATGCCCATAGCTACTTGAAAAGTATTTGCAAGAGTTACCACATATTTAGACCTTAGTGTTAGCACCTAAAACTGCAGATGAGCAAAACTAATCAGAAAGCCTCTGATTCTTAACTCTTGTAGTCCCAATAAATGCATCTGTTAGTAATAAACACTAAGATATTAAGGATTTACATCCTTCTTCACTTTGAGCTCTAAGCTATAGGCTAGTATACCTATCAGATTCAATTCTTCAAATATCACAATAGTTATCTAGATGCTTGATACAGATGTAAACATATAACTCTCACCAAAACTTTAAAGTAAATCATTATTTAAATTGATTGATGTTGATACAGTGCAACCAAAGAAATGACTAGTGCCAAATCCTAGGGCATCAGAGTCAATAAACATACATCTACAGAAAAATTTATCATTCAAATAACCCCAAAACCTAGATAAGATTCCTTACAAATTATCCTCTCATGTATATACTATATCATCATAACCATGCATAAATATTGAAATCTCTTAGACCTCACTCAAGAATTACGCTTCCCTTGAAAGAAACTTGAGATTCAACCCCACTATCTACCTTGTAGAATGATGGTTTTAAAATTTCCTTACAGATTAAATGCACAAAGAAATCAAATTCATACATGAAGACAACAAAACATATACAAGGAATTTCAGTATATTTTCATTAACAAATCTTTTGTATCAGTACATTTAGAAACTAAGATTCCTCATAATCAAAACACTAAATCTAGAAATTCCTATTACACTGAGTAATTCACCACATTTCAAAAATTCTTAGAACTTACTATATATAGAAAAATCCATCTTGGAATCCTTGAGAAAAGGATGCAACAAGCTTTGGATGGCTTTGATAGTGACATGTACTAGAATATAAAAATATATTTAAATTACAACAACAACAAAGAAAAATGGCACTAGAAGTTGTTTCTTCTCATGGTGAGTTCCCTTTGAGTTGCACCTTTATTTGTTGGTATTCAGAGTAAGTGTCAAAGTTGTTGTGTGAATCATGACCACCACCTTGCTAACCTACATCATCCTCTTCATATTAATTACTATCCTTGTTCTCATAGATAAGGTGCAATGCTGGAGTCTCACTCCTCTTCTATTGCTCCTGGTTCAAAAGTATCTAGCTTCTTCATATTTTGGTCCACTATAAAAAACCTTGGAAAGAAACCCTCCATCATTTCAAATACTAGAAAAAATGGTTAACTGATCAGTTTTTAAAATGTGACCGTTGATCTTAGTCTTTCCTAACACATCGTACGGCTCATAAAAATCAACAAATAGTCAATTTGGCTTTTAAAATCAATCGGCCACATCATATTTTTCCTTGACCAATCAGAAAAGACCACATCTAAAATACCTAGAAACTTAACCCTTAGTCATCTGGAAAATACATGACTAAAGGCATTCACTAGGTTTCCAAAAGAAAACCTTAACCCATGTCTGGTTTGGAGATCATGAGAATGAAGCATTCGCATGATCGTTGAGTCAATCCTTAACCACGTGTTCCATCTAGCAAATAAATGACCACCGCCCAATCTATTTTAATCAAGGGTCTAGATTATATCTCCAATCCTTTAAACTTTAACTCAACCTTGATCACAAGATCACGTGACTGAAGTATTCGCTAGATCTTTGAATATTTTTTTTAATCTTGATTACATTCGGAGAACATGAGATAGCCTTTATTCACCAAGTCGCCAGATCCTTCAGTTAACCCCAGTTATATCTTGAGACTACACACTGACCATTGATCCCATCCCTAAAGAGATCTAATGGTTTTTGCAACATTGTGATCAATAAAACTTTGTGCATCTTTTCTTTGAGTTCATATGACAACCGTTAGATGAAAGCAGATCTACGATGACTTGAAACCTATAGCATCCCGGCCCCACTTGACAACTAGATATATCGCTACAATCAGATGAAAGGATCCAATGGTTGATGTTCTTTTTCCTCCTAATGGACCCATAGTGGTAACTCATGGCTCAATACAAAATCGATGGTTGTCGCAACATCATGTTTACAAACATTCAATCACCTTTTTATTGTCAACATATGACAACCATTAGATCAAAGGCAAGCTGTCGGTCTCTTAATACCTTCAGTAACTAGGCCCAGTGAATGTGTGTCAATAGATCATCCAAATCAAACATATATGATTTGACAAATATAATTGGTCCCACCTGACAGAGATGTTGAGTTGTCCATTGCATCGATGATTGTTGCAACATTGTGATGGGTAAATATTTTTTTTGCAAATGTGTGACGACTGTTGGATCAAAACAGTAGATTAAGGGCTTTAATAAAAGCCAAAACCTTAGTGAATTATACCATTAGGACTTAGGGAAATTAATAAAAATCATTGGGGCTTAGACTTTAGGAAAAATAAAGTATCGACCTAGGTGGATAAAAGTCTTAAGAAGTATGGCGATGCCCGATGGTAAAATAAAGCACATGCTTTATAAGGATTTTAAGTGACCCAAAAAGGTAATGAGGAAAAAGAACAAGGGTAGAGTTTCTTGGACTTAGGAAAATTTTCAAAACCCTTTGCATAGATAAACCCTAGTTCCTTATCAACTTGAAATGATTGGATCTCATTGGTTTTTGCATTAAAATTCATGCGATCTGAACTGAAGCTTGAACACATTCTAAATTATTCATGGCTAAGCTCACAAGTTATGAAACCTGATAAATATTCTTCACTGATAAAAACAATTTGTAGCCAGGGCAAGACAACTTTCTAGGGTTTTGCAAGGAATAGACTATTTTCTTTGGATTTTTTGCAATGACAAGAAAATGGACTAACAATGGCTCTGTCTGAGGATGTATGTGTTAGAATAACTAAGAGGGGGGTGAATCAGTTATCCATAGTCCCAAATCAAAATGTATAATCCAAAACAATTTCCTTAAACCTTTGCAGCTCAGTAACATAAAATACTTTACTGTCTGTGCTTTTACCGATTACCATTCAATTAACAACTAATGATTACCAACCAAATCTAACATGTAATATGTAAAGTATGATAACAAAAAATCACCACAATGAACACATAACACAAAATATTTAACATGGAAACCTTGTGAAGGGAAAAACCACCTGGGACCAGCAACCCAAAAATGTTCACTCTTCTGAAGTGAGGTCAGTAAAGACCCAACCCTGTTAAAGGTTACAAACAAATTGTTAGGTGTGACCTTGTTAGAGTATTTTAGACCAACCATTATCGTCCAACCAACAGTTACTCTGGAGTTGATAGGATAACAATGCTCATTCTATGAATGAAACACATAAGACTTTCAAGTCTACTTTGTTAAGAAATTTCTCTATTTACAATGGTTAAAATGTAATAGCAGTTTGATCTGATTACAATACAACTTCAATTGCAGATATTCATATCTATATTATACTCAATCAAATCCTCTAATCAGTATTACAATTCTGTATCACAATAATAAATGACTTACTGTCGCTCAGTAATATCTTTTTGATGCTCGATAATCTCTACAGTTCGGTTCTCCTTAACCAGTTTGATCAGGCATACATGAAGCTTGTTCATGTGATAATTCTATAGTCGTTCTTCTGGCATTTTTTTCACAATGAAACTCTAGTCTCTTAAATAGACAAGTAAACCATTTTCCTTTCCTCCATTATATTTTGCCACTTATTCTCCGTCGTCCATTTTTCCACTTAAACCTTCCTTGATAGTTGTGCCAGTAAACCATTTTTGATTTCATCCTTTAGATCTTCCTTGAATTATGCTAGCCATAGATCTTCATAACAAACATTATCTCCATCACTAATTTTTGATGTACTTTATAGCCCATCAATCCTTAATGGCTAAACTAATCATTTAATTCTTTTCTCCTGCTTGGTTAACAAAGAAATGTGTCGGTGAACACAAGCTCAATTTATACTATTCTCGGTATACACTACACTACTCGGTGTATACTATAATGCTTAATCAACCAACCACACTGCCTTGTATCTTTCAACTATTTTCCTCATCATAGATGAATGAAACATAATCAAGTCAATAACATAAGGTCATAGACTCATCATCAAGTTACTCAATGTATTCTTTATCCTCATCTATCATGTACATCTTCCTCATGTAGATATTTCTGCTCTTCATTTCTTTTACTCCTTTTCTATAGATGTTTCGGTATAGTAACTTACAAAATAAGTGTTGTCAAACTAGTTGACATCAATGAAAACATATTACTAATTTAATCATATTACATATCTAATCAAAAAATTGATGATCTGTAATCACAGATCTTCAATTAGGTTCTAAATCAGTTGTAGTTCATCAATCTCTCCCTTTGGCATTGATGACAACTCAAGTAATATGAAATATACCATACACATACCAAACATGTATTCTACAACTCTGTGAATAAATGTTGTACAAGCTCTCCCTTAGCTTAATATGTTTAAGCACTACATTACTCAACAACATTATCAAATGCAGCTTTGACATTCTGCAGTTATGATCTTTTCACCTCTTGGATTCCTTCTTATATTCTTAGTAATTGATCTTCAGTGCTCTCCCTTTCTTCAATTTATCTCTCCCTTAGATAGTTCTCATTAGTGCATATTGTTTCATATTGTTTATCTCTCCCTTTGACAATAATTCCAAAGAAACAAACAAACATACAACTCTATAGTAGCCAGGTAACTCTTTGTGTTGTGGTGCATACTCTGTATCTCTATATACTAATATGCCAATCTGTTCCAGTTCTCCAACTTTTCACAACCTTAGACATGATCCAAAGTGTGAACTATGCTGCATCAACATGTATGATCTTCTGATAAGATTAGGTTGATGCAACATCCAAATCACATTAGTGACTGGTAGACAGGGGACGAACCCCAAGTCTTGTCCTCAAGTATTCAAATGTATCCTTCGGTAGAGGATTTGTAAATATTTCTGCAAGTTGTTCTTTTGATGTAACAAAATCTAGCTTTACTTGCTTCTCCTATACTTGTTCTCTCAAGTAGTGATACTTAATTGATATATGCTTTTTTTTAGAGTGCATCACTAGATTCTTTGAAATGTTTATTGCACTGGTGTTATCACAGTATATAATCACCGGCTCAGTGATTATCTCATTCACACCTTCCATAACTTGTTTAATATATGCAATATTTGAATAGTTTGTAGCAGTAACAACATTCTCTACTTCAGTTGTAGACTAAGAAATGCAAGCCTACTTCTTGCTTGTCCAGGTAACAAGTCTTTCACCAAAGAAAAATGCTCCTCTAGTGGTACTTTTTCTTGCATCCACATTTCCAGCCCAATCAATGTCAGTATAGACTTTGAGTTCAAACTTGCCTTCC
The DNA here is from genome assembly GCA_027943335.1 of Chamaecyparis obtusa. Taxonomy (NCBI): domain Eukaryota; kingdom Viridiplantae; phylum Streptophyta; class Pinopsida; order Cupressales; family Cupressaceae; genus Chamaecyparis; species Chamaecyparis obtusa. The sequence continues at coordinate 5,394,684 of BSBK01000615.1, read as the reverse complement.
TTAGGATACCATAACCCATAATCTTCTATTTTCTTCAGGTATCTTAAGATTATCTTTGTAGCAATCATGTGTGACTCTCTAGGGTTTGCAGAAAATCTTGCAAAAATTCCCACAACATGTCCTATGTTTGGTCTACTATGCACTACATACATTAACTTACCAATCATAGATGGATACAATGTTTGGTTCACTTTTGTAGTTTCATCTTCCTTAGTCAGTTTACATCTAGTAGCCATCGGTGTTCCCATAGGTTTAGCATCTTCTATGCCTAATGTCTTCAATACTTCCTTGATATATTTGGATTGTGTGATGAATATACCATCATTCTACTGAGTCACTTGTTGTCCAAGAAAGAACTTAATCTCTCTGAACATAGACATTTCAAATTCACTTCTCATTTCATTAGAAAATGACTTACATATTTTATCTTGACCCCCAAATATAATGTCATCCACAAATATTTCAGCAATAAGAATTGTATCATCAGTATCACCTTTCATATATAGATTGTTGTTCTCACTTGTTCTTACAAACTATACTTAACAAATAAGTATGTAGCCTCTCATACCAAGCTCTTAGTGCTTGCTTTAGACCATATAAATATTTATGTAATCTACATACCATATCTTTTTTTTCTAGATCAACAAACCCTTCAAGTTGTTTTATGTAGACTTCTTCTTCAAGTATTCCATTCAGAAATGTTGACTTGACATCCATTTGGTAAACTTTGAAATTTTTGTGTACAACATATGCAAGTAACATTTTTAATCCTAATCTAGCAACAGGTGCAAATGTTTCACCATAATCTATTCCTTCCTCATGTGCATATCCTTTGCATACCAATCTAGCTTTATTCCTTGTGACTTCTCCATTCTCATTCTGCTTGTTCTTGAATATCCACTTAGTAACGATAAGATTCTTATCTTTAGGTCAGGGTACTAAGGTCCAAGTTTTGTTCTTCTCTATCTGTTCTATTTCCTCTTTCATTGCATTGAACCATTCATCATTTTCTAATGCAACTTTTACATTTTTCGATTCATAATCACAAACTAGACATGTACCTTGTCTTGCTTTACTCCTTGTTTACATGCTAGCTTGTCTGTCTCCAATGATTTGTGTCTCAAGATGGTGTCTTCTAACAAAACTCACTAGTATCCATTTTATTCTTTCTTGTTCATCCTGTTAAGGTTCATTTGCTTGCTCAATAGGTTCTTCCTGCTCGTCGGTTTTTTTTTCCTATCCCTCGGTATTGTTTTCCTGCTGACCGGTTGTCACTGTCTACATCATCGGTAAGTACTCAGGTCGTTCAATGTAAGTGAATCTATTGTAGTCCTTAGGTTCCTTTCTACTTTCCTCTGCATTCTTCTCACCAAACTCATCAACTCGAACATTAATACCCTCAATCATCTCATTTGTAACTCTGTTCAGACACTTGTATGCTTTACTTTTACTGGAATATCCTAGAAATATCCCTTCATCACCTTTTGAGTCAAACTTTCCATTTCTCTCATCTTTCAAAATAAAACATTTTCTTCCAAAAATTCTAAAATAACTTACAGTGGGTTTGTGTCCAAACCATAACTCATAGGGTGTCCTATTAGTGTCCTTCTTCAGTTGCACTCGGTTTAGCACATAGACATCAGTGATAATAGCTTCTCTCTAGTATGTTTGAGAAACATTCTTTTCTATAATTAATGTTCTTGCGTAGTCAATAATTGACCTATTCCTTCTTTCAACAATGCCATTTTGCTAGGGTGTCCTCATTGCAAAGACTTGTCTTTTAATACCATGCTCATTACAAAAATTAGTAAATTCATCAGAGATAAATTTACCTCCTCTATCAGATCTTAAGCATTTCAAATCTTTACCAGTCTCTTTTTCTAATTTTTCTTTATACCACTTGAACATCTTGAATGCCTTAGATTTTTCTTTTAAGAAGATGACAGTCATTAACCTTGTATATTTGTCAAGAAAAATAATAAAGTCTTTGTCTCCATAATAACTTTGAGTTATCATAGGACCACATAGGTCAGTATGAACCAACTCAAGTATCTTCTTTTTTGAGTATTCTTTTCTTTTAAAACTAGAATTAGTCATCTTACCTTTTGTAACATTCATGACACATAACATGATCTGGCTTAGATAAGTTAGGCAGACATCTAACTCTTTTCTTTTTACTGATCTTAATCATGTTATCAAAATTCCCATGGCATAACCTCTTATGTCACATCCATGCATCTTCATCTTTCATCAATAAAAAAGAAGATTGATCATTATCAAGATAAAATAGATTACCTCTGGATTGTGCACCAGTTCCAACAAGTCTTCCTCCATCATCAAATATTTTCACCTTTTTTCTCTCAAAAGCAACTCGATGGCCTGAATTGTTCAGTTGTGCCACACTTAGCAATTTATAGTTCAATCCTCTTACCCAATAAGAATTTTCACATTTTAATCTATCATTTATCATCAAGGATCCTTTACCTCTTACCATACAGGGTGCGTCATATCCCATTCTTATAGATCCTCCATTGTATTCTTCAAGATAATCAATTTTTTCTTCATCACTAGTCATGTGATGTGTACAACCACTATCTATAATCCATGTATCATTCTTATTAACCTTATAGATAAGTGTTGTCTCTACATACCTTTCATCTTCTTCAGAATCATCCTTCATTGCCACAAATACTACCTCCACATCATCATCAATGTCGATATCAGTGATATCTTCTTCCTTAGTAATGTAGCAAACCTTCTTGCCTTTGTCATTATTATCTCGGTTATCTTTGTTGTAGTGTCGGTAGCCTCTATTGTATCTTCTCCCATAGCTTCCTTCAGATCGGTCTTTATTTCTATCATCATCTTTCTTGTGTGGACATCTAGTAGTGATGTGGCCAACTTCTTTACAGTTAAAGCATCCTATAGGTAACTTGCCTCTATACCTTCCTTTACCTTTAGGTAACCTTCTGGCCATAAGAGCTTCAAGTTCATCAAGCTCATCATCGGTATTGCTATCACTATCATCATTTTTATTTCTTCTACTAGACTTACCAATCTTCAGAGAAGTCATGAAAGAGGATTCTGTACACACTAAAATGGTGCACTTCTATGAACCATTACATGCAAGGTTTCTCAAGAATGAGGCCTCACAAAGTGGCTCATAGCTCTCTATGCATGGAGTTGCAAGGGACTATGATAAATTTGCTCTCAGCTAGAGCTACAAGCTTGTGACCTTGCTAGTCAACCATACAATGAGAGATTCAAATGAAGACAAGGGCAATAATGCCAATATCTCCAAGAATCAAATATGCAATGCAATGAAAATCTAAATGAGAATGCAATCTAAGCTATGAAAGGAAAGTACAATGCAACTAATCTATGAAAGGCAATAACAAGTGTTACAAAGCCTTCCTATTTAAGCTATGTGAGTTATTCTATTGCATAAAAGGAAACTAAGCTAATATGCCATGATCATGCAAACTAAGCAAAGGAAATATGCAACTAAATGATGCAATGAAATGAAGCAAGTCTTCAATATCTTCAAAAACTCCAAATGCACCTAAAACCTGCAGCATAACATTAGCATAAAAGCATGGTATGCAAATGAAGGAGAGAGCTCTCCTTTTATAAGAAATGAGAGGAAATGGACCATGGAGATTAAGAGGCAAAAGTCTTAATCAGTGGTGGAGCTTGAAAGAGGAGCAATCCATGTGCACAAGTATTCTCCAATAGGAAAATAGGAGTTGACTTTATGTCCATATGAGACAAAAAGTGCTTTCTTCTTTTTATAAAATATGAATATTACTTTATTTGTGCAACTTAGGATAAGAAGAAAAGGTGGGGCTTTTTATTTAATTAAAAGGGGAGGAAATATTCCTTTTAATCAAATAAAGACGTAGGATAAATGATTAGCCCATAGGATAAAAATCCAATATATGATCAAAATTAAGACTTGATCAAGAAATTAATAATGTTGAAAATATTGATTATTGATAAAAATGATTCAGGGTTGATAAATCAAATAAATGGGGCCCAAAGTCTAGGTGACCATATTTGGGTGCATACATTTTCCCCTCTTTGACTAATGTGTGATCGATTTGGGAACACATGTAGTCAAAGAATGAAGTTGAAATGTGAGATCGATCTGGGATCACAAAACAACTTAGATGTGAGGTCGATTCGGGATCACATCCAGAAAAACATAGACAAAGGCCTTTGAACATGAGGTTGATTTGGGATCACATTCAAAGTAAGAGATAAGAATCTCAAATTTGAGCAAAAGCTCACAAAAGATATCTAAATCAAGAGCATCAAGATGTCGGGGATAAGGATCCCATAAATACTGCCCCCTTGGAATCAAAATCAAAATCAGGTAGAGGAGAGACAGAAAATTGATAAAGATTTGATCAAATTGAAGTGAAATCATAATTGAAGATAAAGGGCAACGGGATAACCATTAGGCAATGAAAACATGCCCCAGTGAGGAAGTAGAAGAATGGAAATAGAAGACTAGAAATAGAGTGAATGAAAGACTAGAAAATTTGAGAGACATGGAAGGAAGAAAGTCCATCGAAAATCGGAGAATTATGCCTCAAAAAGTCAATCAACTGCTCAGAAGAAGAGGAAAATTTTGAAACGCGACTCGGATTTCAATTTTGAGTCTAAAAATAGATAGAAAATGATGTGATATGAAAGACCAAAAATGAAAGATATGATCAAGAAGAATAAAAAAATGAGCACAGTTGACCGACTAGTCCGTAGATGATGAAAAGGAGAGCTCTCTCCATATGCAAGATGCAAAAACTAAACTATCATGAACCTAAGAATGCAAGCTACTATGAAAGTGGTTAACTTGCAAGGTCACAACACCTATAGACATCTAATTATCATCATCAAGCATTATTGGTAGCGTCGTAAGATCATACAATGCACACTAGCATAACTATGTGGATATGAATATGATCTTTATCAGATAGAAATGTGGAAATCTCACCTAGGCATCAAAGACATATAGGTCAAGATGACTAATGCAGTGAGATCACCTAAGTTTTATATGGCGAGATTATGCTTGTATCAAGACACATGAAAATCAGGATAGCTAGAAGCATGCACTCGCAAAATAGTCAAGGATAATACCTTGTCAATCCATAGGGTCAAGTAAGACCAGCATAAATGCTTATGACAGTTAGGACCAACAAAATATACCCACAAGCAAATAAAAAAATAAAACATGTTCTCATACCCTTAGTCTTCTAGCTATGCATCATCGAAAACTTCTCAGGGAGAGACCACTCATCAATGAAATCCTCATAGACAACACACAAAGAAAAATAAAATCATCATATCTCAACAAGTTGATTGTTTAAGTGTGTGTGTGTTGGTCATAGAGTCAGACTCTGATCATTGCATCTACAAATGTGAAATATCGCATCATACTTAGACTATTGGGTAAGACATCTAATAAGTGTTAAGAAACACTCGACGCAAGGGTAGTGTTGAAAAACACTATTTGGGGTGGTGTTAAAAAACACCTGTTGTGAAATTCCTCAAGAGACAAACGCACCTAAAAGACCTATGTTAACAAGTATTCCCCTTAGACAAAGACAAAGACCAATTTCAAACCAAGTCAAATAAGGTCAAGGCATGATGGAAAGTGGCTAAGTGTCGAGGACGCATGCTAACAAATAGGGGTGCAAAAGCCTCAAGTAGCGCCTGTTTCCAGGTTTTCACCACTTGGATTTATTGTAATTTTTTCTCTCTTTTTTTTGAATTTTTGAATTTTTGCTACCAAGGTGCCTGTTTCCAAGTTTTCACCAAGGCACTTTTTCTTTTCATTTTTTTGAATTTTTTGTATTTTTTAATTTTTTTGTATTTTTCAGGACTGTATATGCTTTTTAAGATTTTTTCAACATCATATATCAATTTTTTTGATATTTTTTTAGGATCATAAAATATGTACAAAGGATGCCCCCAGACAGAATAGGCATCAAACTTCCAAGCAAGATCACATCATGCAGTCCCAATGTCTAGGAAGGTGAGGGACAAGATGGATAAGCAAGCTGGTGAATGAGATGGAAGACATGAGAATGAAGGAGAGTGAAGGGAAGAAATCCTCAAGGTCAAACTCCTCAAGAGTACCCAAGCTAGGGAAAAATTATTGTCATGTAAAGTGCATTTGGACAACCAATGAGAGGCTAGCATAGGATAAGTCACAAAAGCACATTGCAAAAGAAGGAAGGATGTAGTTCAAAGGAGTAGACATGTCAAGAGGCTTCATAGCATCGTGTTTTACTTTTTTTTTTTATTAGATCAAGACTAGAGGAGAAAAGGATAGCGAAAGGCTAGAATGAATGGAGGAAAATAAATATGAAGACTAAACATGAATGGAATGAAAGCAAGAGCATCGGAAGATAGCTCACAAGATAGCCAAATGTTCGTGTATAGGTCAACATTGCCAAGATCAAAGATGGAATGGATGAAACATGTAGAAGAACTACGCATGATGCCTGATTACTAGGTTTTCATCATGGTACTTATCCAAGGCCCCAAAAGGGAGTGGTTTTCACCATAGGATGAATTTATTTCTTTTTACTTTTGCTACCAAGGTGCCTGTTTCCAGGTTTTCACCATGGCACATTTTCAAATTTTTTTTTTTCAATTTTTTCTTCCTTTTTGGAAGAAGGCAAGCTTTTCAGATAATGCTCCTTGAAAGGATAAACCATAATATGCCAAGAATTCAAAATGATATGCTCAGAGATGCTAATAGGGAAAGGAAGATGGAAGAGAAAAATGGAGGAAATGTAAACTATATTCTAGTCCAAATGCGAACCATATTCTGGTTCATTATTGCTATGTGACTCCTCGAAGAGAGGATTGGTGTGCTTGTTATAATTCTCAAATGTGAATGGAGGAATACGAGAAGGAATATGGAAAATTTTTAGCAGACGTTTTGGTTCAGGCACATGGAATGGAAGAATGTTTTTGGAAAAAGATGAAGTGGAAGCCTTTGGAAGCTTGAATGTCAACTTCACTTTTTGCTCAGCATGAGACTTTTTCAAGAGAGACTTTGGAATCCATATAGCTTTAAGCATTTTATTTTTTGTTGATGTGTTAGAGAGAATATCTTCAATGATGGATTTTGGAACCCATACTTGTCTTGTAGTTTTCTTCTTAGATATCTCTTTTGACTTTATGCCTCCATGTCGATTAGAGGAGACATGGTGATCTTCTTTTTTTGATGGATTCTTGTATTGCTTCTTTTTCTTGTATTGAACATTCAAGTTACTTCCAAAAGACTTGGGACTTGTGGAAGAAGAAGGAAAATATGACTGGTTTAGATGGGTGGATGGATGAAAATGATTCAAGGGTATACATCTATGTTGATCTTGAGGAAAGATAGGAGATGGAGGGACGTAAGGATCCAAAATGGATGATGAATTAGGAGAATTAGGAGGGGAAAGTGAAGGGACATAAGGACCCAATATGGAAGGAAGATGTGAAGTCCTTAGCATTGGTGGAGGAGGTCCAAGGATGGAGGTGGAAGACACAAAAGGATAATCAATAAGTTCATCAACATCTATATCACAACCAAGGATATCAACATCTTTAGAGTGAGCATTAGAATTTTCAATAGGATCATGAACATCTTGAATAGGAGCAGTTTCTTTGATAGGATCATTCAAAGCTTGCAAAGACTTAGGAAGAGAAGAAAGTGGAAATGAACATGGAGTGGTAGAACAAGAAGATGGAAGACTTTGATCTTGACAAGTTGCTTTGGATAGCATAAGTGCATCATTTTTTTCTTGATTTTCAATAGGCTTAACATCAGAAGTAACAACACCATTTTTAATAACCTTAATGGAAACATCATCTTTGGAAAGCGCAAGTGTGGTAAGGTTATTTTGATCATCAATAAGCTCAATGGTGCAAGTAGTAGCTTGATCTTGCTTAGGAGATGGTGGAATGAATTCGAAAGAGTGTAGAGGATCAAAAGAACCATGAAATGGAGGAGATACATCATGAAGAGAATTGGATGATATGGAGGGTTCTTGATCTTGATCTTTCTTTATGTTCTTTTCTTTATCATTTTTAGAGTCCTCTTGACATGGAGCCACTTCTAAGGACAAGGAAGCAGGTTGGGATTGTATGGAAGACTTTGGAAGAGATGGTGAAGGACCAACTAAAGTAGGCATTATAGTGCATAAAGGCTTAGGCTCTTTAGGTTTAGTATTATTGAAAGTATTTTCAGCCAAGTGAAGGTTAGCTTGAGTATCTTTAAGAGGTGGCCCTTGACAATAACTATAGGGAACCGCATGGAAAGCCTTAGGATCTTTGTTGGATGAAGGATTTATGAAAGATTTGGAAGACTCAGAAGCTTTAGGAAGTGTGTGGGTATTGGAGGAGTTAGGGGATGGAAGGGAACCATCACAAGACAAAGGTTCAAAATTAACATGATTTTCCTTGAGAGTGAGATCTTTATTTTCAACATAAGAGTTTTTAGAGGAGAGATGCTCATAGTATCTACATTTATAATCAGCACGAATAGATTTCTCTTCCTCAATAGAAGTAGATGTATCATATTGTTCACAACAAATATCATAATTCCTCTCAAAATCAGAATCATAGGGATCACCATCACAATCTATCCAATAGGATGACCCTTTAGTAAGCCTAAGCACACGACAAGGAGGACTCTTAGGAACAGAGGTGCCATAAGTATTGCTACATTGTCCATCGTCATAGTCATCATAGTCATCATAGTCATCAAAGGTAGGTGTGTCACTCTTTGTGGAAGAGACATCACAAGGACTATCACATTGCTCTTTATGGTATGTCTTCTGAAGAAAAGTAAGACTCTTGGGAGAAGTAGAAGAAGAATGAGATCGTGAAGAAGAGGAAATTGAAGAACTAGTGGAAGAAGAATACTTGGATAATGAGGAATTTGAATCATGTTTAGAAGAGTCATGATAAGATTTGGGAGATGAAGAATGTGAATAGTATTTAGAAGAATCATGATAAGACTTAGAAGATGAAGAATGAGAATGATGTCTGGAAGAGTCATGATAAGACTTGGAAGGTGAAGAAGAATGAGAAGATTTAGAAGATGAAGAATATTTGGATGAGATCATGAGTATAATTCTAGCAAAGGCATCTGATTTAATCAACTTTTCTTTTATTTTTGCTATAAGTTTATCACCCATGCCATATTTAGAAGAACCATTGGAGGAACAAAATTCTTCAAATTGAGAAATGATTTCAAGATCATCCATTCTCAAGAGAGGTTCCATGGCAAGGTAGTTGGAATTCATGGTTCTAGAAGAGGAGGAATCAAGCATGGAAGAAATGAATAGATGAATAGAAGAAAGTAGACTAGATAATAAGAGGAAAAGAATCAACAAGAAGAAGAAGAATTTCCCATGGGAATAGAAGACTTTAGAAGAACATGGGAAATGGAGAAGAAAGAAGAAGACTAAGAGCCATCTTGTGCAATTGATACCATAACATTCATTGAGATGTTGAGCAACATGACAACACCTAGGATCTAAGATCTGGACTGACCAAGGAAGACTGAAAATAGAAGACCCTTGGTAATAGGATGACCTCACAAAATGTCAACACCAAACTAGGAAAATCAAAGTTCTCTATTGTCCAAAGAGAAATGAAAAGATAGAAGAAGGGGCTTTACCAACATTGTCAAAGAGGTGCTTCAAATCAAAGGGTGACTACCCTTGCACTTTTGAACCAGGAGGTTGGGCTAGGCCAAAATATAATTGAAATTGAGATTAAATGAAAGCGATTTGGACAATAAGAGTACGAGAATTTCCCAAGAATGTAGCTCACAATTGTAGAGATAAACTTTCTCACCAAGAAAAACCTTCTAATGCGATATTTCTCTTTGGCTAATGTGATACTGATGTTGATCTTGACCAAATTGTGCAAAATTTTGAGTTTTTAAGGTCTAATTTCAAGTTTCCGAATGTGAGGGTGAAAATGTCTGATTTCAATCACAATTTTAACAGCATTTGGACAGGTTTGCAAATAGTATGGAATCAAACATGTCTCCAAACACTTGAAACAAGGGCAAAAGCAACCTTGCCAAGACAAACACTTGTGATATCAAAAATAAAATTGCACACTATGGAAGCTACCAATTGTTTGTATGTGAGAACGCTTACACTGGTATAGCACAATCAAAGACAATTCAAGCAATTACTACCTAGAAGGACAAGGCTCATTACTTAGCAACTTGGCCCACAACTTGATGCTCCCTTGCCTCACACCAAGTGGTTGCCCACAAGAGATATTGGCATTGTCATGGAAGTGTCAAAAACACAACCAAAGGAACACATATGGTGAGTGTCTTGGGGTGATCCAGGTAAGTCCACTTGGATCAATCCTTGCACCAAGAAGCTAAGCGGCAAAAATAAGGTGGCTTCTAACTAATGGTTCTTAGTAAGGGCTTCCATTCATAACACCTCTCTTGCTCCTCATAAAGGACTAGGACCTCGCGGCCTCAAGAGTACCTTAAGTATTCTTGCTCAATGCTTTCCCCATGGTCGCAATCCCATGAGCTACTCACATCAAGCGAAGACAAGTGTTATGTCTACCAAGGTTTTGTGTCCTCGATAGCTTTGAGATTATAGTGAGTTGGAATAGCCGGCAAAGGGCTTGTCCCCACTTGGGTCATTCCTCTTGATTGCTCAAGAGCAGGCCCACTAAAGGATTCTAAATCTAAACAAAAAGTGGATCAATTCTTGAGGTTCAAGGTTTTTGGTTCACCACAAGGGTGAAGAGCATACTCCCCTATCTCAAAAACTTCACCCAAACACACCAAGCAAAGATTTAGTTACCCCCTTGTTTTCAAAATCCCAAGATGGGTCAAGATTTATGTTTCACCACAAGGGTGAAGAGCATACTCTCCTACCACCTCAAAATTTCTACAACAAGGTATTAAGTGCCTATGAAAGGAAACAACTAGTATATGCCGCACTTAATAAAGAAAGCAATTAAACAAGCACTTGATTTGGTTTTTATGCTTAGGGAAGCCCTAAAAAAACCATTAGTAGCCCTTTTTGACATGTGATTTTAGCAAATTTCAAGCAAGAAGCACCTACAACCACAACTTGTTAGACCAACAAGAGTTAGGAGAATCAAAATCCAAAATCTAACAATGATTAGTACATGAAAAATTAGATAATCTGCAAAAATAACTTATCAAATGATAAAATTTGAAAATGAAACCATCATGGTTGGATTAGGCTCGGAAAGACCTTTCCAATGATATATCACACTTAAACTTTTGATACCATTTGTAAAATTTCAAAAAATAGCAGAAAACCTGAAACTTGCAAGATAGATAAAATAGCCCAAAAATAGCTCTTTGTCAGGTTCAGGTGATATACCTCAGACTTCACCAGTATCGCGCAACACAGTTTCCTATATCCAGGTGATATACCTCAGTCCAGGCGATATACTGCACAATAGGCAGGCGATACTTCGCACGACACCAGGCGATATACCTCAATACTACCGTGCGATTCTTTTCTGGCATGAAGTGTCGCACGCGTATTGTAAGGTATATCATGCGATATACCTGAGAAGTATCACGCGATAATCTGAGATAGAGAACCAGAACCTGTAAAATTTTTGAAAAATAATCCGAAAAATGACGAAAATGCAAGAAACTAAAGGACAAAGCTTATCTACTCTGCCCCATGGTAGGCACCAGAAATGTACACACTAAAATGGTGCACTTCTATGAACCATTACATGTAAGGTTTCTCAAGAATGAGGCCTCACAAAGTGACTCATAGCTCTCTATGCATGGAGTTGCAAGGGACTATGATAAATTTGCTCTCAGCTAGAGCTACAAGCTTGTGACCTTGCTAGTCAACCATACAATGAGAGATTCAAATGAAGACAAGGGTAACAATGCCAATATCTCCAAGAATCAAATATGCAATGCAATGCAAATCTAAATGAGAATGCAATCTAAGCTATGAAAGGAAAGTACAATGCAACTAATCTATGAAAGGAAATAACAAGTGTTACAAAGCCTTCCTATTTAAGCTATGTGAGTTATTCTATTGCATAAAAGGAAACTAAGCTAATATGCCATGATCATGCAAACTAAGCAAAGGAAATATGCAACTAAATGATGCAATGAAATGAAGCAAGTCTTCAATATCTTCAAAAACTCCAAATGCACCTAAAACCTACAGCATAACATTAGCATAAAAACATGGTATGAAAATGAAGGATAGAGCTCTCCTTTTATAAGAAATGAGAGGAAATGGACCATGGAGATTAAGAGGCAAAAGTCTTAATCAGTGGTGGAGCTTGAAAGAGGAGCAATCCATGTGCACAAGTATTCTCCAATAGGAAAATAGGAGTTGACTTTATGTCCATATGAGACAAAAAGTGATTTCTTCTTTTTATAAAATATGAATATTACTTTATTTGTGCAACTTAGGATAAGAAGAAAAGGTGGGGCTTTTTCTTTAATTAAAAGGGGAGGAAATATTCCTTTTAGTCAAATAAAGACGTAGGATAAATGATTAGCCCATAGGATAAAAATCCAATATATGATCAAAATTAAGACCTGATCAAGAAATTAATAATGTTGAAAATATTGATTATTGATAAAAATGATTCAGGGTTGATAAATCAAATAAATGGGGCCCAAAGTCTAGGTGACCATATTTGGGTGCATATAGATTCAACATTGGGTACAACACTATTATCATAATTATTTGATTCAAATGTTATAAGCTTTCCAATCATATTATCAAGAGCGAGTGTGCTGTTAGGTGCTGACCTATTTTCATGAATTGCAAATATTCTGATTGCATAGATAGGCAATAGGGTTCTCATAATTTTGCTTACCATAGTATCTTCATCAATAACTCCATTTGATGCTCTAATAGCATGAAATAACTCTTTTATTTTGTTTATGTACTGCACAATATTTTCACCTTCTTTCATCTTCATGTCATTGAATCTTCCTCTCAAGATTTTGGCTCTAGCTCTCTTGACATTCGCATCTCCACTATAAATTAGAGCTAGTTTATCCCACATCTCCTTAGCAGTAGTATAGTTCTTGATATCTTCAAATTCAGCATTTGAACAGGAAGCAATAATCTCCATCATGGTAACATTATTTTCATGCCTGTCCCTTAATTGATCAAGGGTCAAGGGACCAGTAGGTGGTGCAAGGTATCCATTCTCCATCATATCTAGGGTAGAATTCCCAATCCTAGATACATGCAGCTTCATTCGACTTTTCCATATTGTGAAGTTATCCTTGTTAAGCTTTGACACTTCCCTCTTAAACATTTTGAGGCCTTTGTGTTGAAGTCCTTAAAACTCTGTTCCAAGCAACTTAGCTCTGATACCAATTGTTAGAATAATTGAGAGGAGGGTGAATCAGTTATCCATAGTCCCAAATCAAAATGTATAATCCAAAACAATTTCCTTAAACTTTTGCAACTCGGTAACATAAAATACTTTACTGTCTATACTTTTACCGATTACCAGTCAATTAACTACTAATGATTACCGACCAAATCTAACATGTAATATGTAAAGTATGATAACAAAAAATCACCACAATGAACACATAACACAAAATATTTAACGTGGAAACCCTGTGAAGGGAAAAACCACCTAGGACCGGCAACCTAAAAATGTTCACTCTTTTGAAGTGAGGTCGGTGAAGACCCAACCCTATTAAAGGTTACAAACACACTGTTAGGTGTGACCTTGTTAGAGGATTTTAGACCAACCGTTATCATCCAACCAACAATCACTCTGGGGTTGATAGGATAACAATACTCATTCTATGAATGAAACACATAAGACTGTCAAGTCCACTCTATTAAGAGATTTCTCTATTTACAATGGTTAAAATGTAACAGCAGTTTGATTTGATTACAATACAACTTCAATTGAAGATATTCAGATCTATATTATACTCAATCAAATCCTCTGATCAGTATTACAATTCTATATCACAATAATCAATGACTTATTGTCACTCAATAATAGCTTTCTAATGCTCGATAAACTCTACAGTTCGGTTCTCCTTAGCCAGTTTGATCAAGCATACATGAAGCTTGTTCATGCAATAATTCTGTAGTCCTTCTTCTGGCATTTTTTTCACAATGAAACTCTGGTCTCTTAAATAGACAAGTAAACCATTTTCTTTTCCTCCATTATATTTTTCCTTATTCTCCTTCATCCATTTTGTCGCTTAAACCTTCCTTGGTAGTTGTGCTAGTAAACCATTTTGATTTCATCTTTTAGATCTTCCTTGAATTATGCTAGCCGTAGATCTTCGTAACAAACATTATCTCCATCCCTAATTTTGATGTACTTTACAGCTCATCAATCCTTAATAGCTAAACTAATCATTTAATTCTTTTCTCTTGCTTGGTTAACAAAGAAATGTGTCAGTGAACACAAGCTTAATTTATACTATTCTCGGTATACACTACGCTGCTCGGTGTATACTATAATGCTTCATCAACCGACCACATTGCCTTGTGTCTTTCAACTCTTTTCCTCATCATAAATGAATGAAACATAATCAAGTCAATAACATAAGGTCATAGAATCATCAGTACATTACTCAATATATTCTTTATCCTCATCTGTCATGTACATCTTCCTCTTGTAGATATTTTTACTCTTCATTTCTTTTACTCCTTTTCTATAGATGTTTCAGTATAGTAACTTAAAAAATAAGTGATGTGAAACTAGTTGACATAAATGACAACATATTACTGATTTAATCATATTACATATCTAATCAACAACTCAGTGATCTCTAATCATAGATCTTCAATTAGGTTCTAAATTAGTTGTAGTTCATCAATATGCCTCTTGCAGGCATGGCAAGAACTTAGAATCTTTGGAAGAAGCGGACCACCTAACACTAACCTACTGCAAGAAACAAACACACAATAGAAATAAAGACACCTATACATATTTACAAAGCTATTGTGCATGGAAAAGCTTGAAATTTAATTGAAGAAAAACTTCAAAAATTGTCCATGCACTGGCAATTCTTGTTCTTCACCATCTAGATTTCTCAAGAAATATGAATCCTTTCCATGAATCTAATGGATAACATATGGTCCTAACCACAAGGACTCAAATTTCTTGTGCTTTCCTTTGTCTTCAGCCCTGGCATTCCACTGAAGAATCAAATCACCAGGCTGGAATTTTCTAACACTTGCTCTTTTGTCAAAAATATATTTCATGTTTTGTTGTAGTTTCACATTTTCCTTCTTGTCTCATCCAATTTTACCAATTGGATCATTCTATCTAATAGAGGATCACTAATTTCCATCTCTTCTTCTTGCATAAATTGGTAGATGGGCAACAAATTATTTATAGGAAGTCTAGATTTTACATCATAAACTAGCTCAAAAGGAGACTTTCCTGTAGCTCTTTTTTCTGAGATTTTATCTGCCCACAAAGCTAATTTCAACTTTGCATGCCAAGTTCTTTTGTTCTTTTCCAAATTTTTCTTCAAAATTTGTAGAATGCTTTTATTGCTTGATTCTGCTTGCACATTGGCCTTTGGATGGTATGGTGATGAGTATGACATAATTATACCCATTTCTAAGAAAAATTCAATGAATTCTTATGACCTAAAACACATGGCATTGTCCATTACTAACTTAACAGAGACACCAAATCTAGTAATTATATTATTCATCAAGAACTTAGTTACCACTGTGCTTGTAGCCTTTTTAGTTGGGATTTCTTCAATCCATTTAGTAAAATAATCAATAGCAACCAATATCCAACTATGTCCTCCACTAGATTTCTTAAAAAATTCTCCAATGAAGTCCATCCCCCACATAGCAAAAGGAGCTTCTGCAACCACAGGGTTTAGTAACAATGCTCCTGAGAATTTCAAAATCTTTGAGAACCTTTTTCATGGCTCACACTTTTAGACAAATGAATGAGTGTCCTTAAATAATACATGCCAATAATAACTAGCTATTAAAATTTTGTGAGCAGTTGCCCTGGCTAAATGATGTTCTCCACACAATCTAGAATGCATTTCTTTTAAAATCCTCTCAGATTTCCCCTTATCCAGACATAAGAGAAAAATCATATTGTTATCTTTCCAATACAAGTCACCTTGTAACAATATATACCTTTGGGTCTGCAATTTCAGGTTTCTCCTCTGATTGTCATTCAGGCATTTTGGGAAACTAGCATTTTTAAGAAAAAAAATAATATTGGTATACCAGGGTTGCATCTTAATGCTAGTGACAGCTCCTTCATTCATGTCAACATTATTTACTTGAATCAGGTCTATATTTTCTTCTGTCATTAACTTTGCAAGTCCTAGACCTTTAACAAGTTTAGTAATGTGGAGCTCCAAATCAAACTCTTGGATTTTGTTAATCCACTTGCATCTTTTACCTATGACCTCACTTTGCACTAGAATATCTTTGACTGCAACATGAGGAACATATGCATTTACCTTTGCACAAACCAGATAAGGTTTGAATGCTTTGACTGATTTTACCAAAGCATAAGCTTATTTTTCCATCAACTCATAGTTCAGCTCAACTGACTATAATGATTTGCTAAAGAAAGGAATAGGATGCTCAAATACTTCTTCATCCTTTTGTAACAAAACTATTGCAATGGTGTGAAAAGATGTAAAAGAGAAAAGAGAAAAGGGTTTATAGTAATCAGGGGATATCAAGACTAGTGCTTCTTGGATTGTTTGTTTAATTTTATCAAAGGCCTCTTTTGCTTCTTGATTCCAATCAAACTTCACATCCTTCTTTAGCATCTTGACAATAGGCTTGACCAACTCTGCAAAGTTGGTAATGAATCTTCTAACACAATTAATTTGTCCAAGGAAAGACTGGACACCTTTGAGGTTTTTAGGAGCAGGGACCTTCTTAATGGCTTCAACTCTTTCGGGATCAATCCTCACTCCTTCTTTGGACACTATATGCCCTAATAGATTTCCCTCAGTGACAACAAAATGACATTTCTTTGGATTTAAAGATATGCCAAATTCCAAAGCTTTACTCAAAACATTCTCTAGGTGATTGAAATGATCCCCAACCCTTTTAGAATATGAAGTCAAGTCATCTTGATATTGTGTGTGTGAAAATTGTACCTAGCTATGGACACAACACTTCAGTAAAACATTAGAGGTTAGCAAAAATCAAAATCTCCAAATAATTGAAACTAAGCTAACCAGGTAATTTACTACCTTCTAGTAGGTGCCAGTATGTATTCTCAGATTAGACCGACATCTATGACGATGCAACACCTAAATGAAGGATTTGAAATGCAAAATATGAATAACTGTATGAATGCAAATTAAATATATTTTTTCAGATTTTGGATGTAATAAGATGAAAAACTTGATATGGAACTAATCTAGAATTGAATTGAAATGATATGCAGAATAATCTAAGAATGATATGCTACGATAAACTATGAATGCTTATGACCAACAATGAAAAATCTCACAAATCACCTATCACAAGTGGTCAATCCTTCAGTCGCAAATTCGCCAGAGTAATTATGCAAATTCGAGAGTGGTAAATTGTGAAGAGTTGAGCCTTGATTTTATAGAAATCCAGGGCTTGAGGATGCATTGAGAAAAGCCATAAATCACTCTTGATAAACTCGGGTTGATTTTTGAGTCAACAAGAAATTAGAAACAGATTAACTCACAAAATCATGCAAATCATGCAAAAACAACTTTTTAACTCAAATCAGAAGTTTAGATCAATTTTCAACTCAAAATAGATGTTGAGTTTCCAAAAGATAACAACTTGAATTGATTTTCTGATTTAAAGTTTAACTGCTCTTTCAAATGTGCATAGATAATTATCAATTAATTAAATAAATAAAGTGATTTATCTTCAACTTAACTGATTTTTGAATTAAAAGAACTGATTTATGGGTTAATCAATTATTAAATCAAACTGATATTCAAAAATTATATCATTAAATATTGACAACTAACATTTAATTAATTAAATAAGAATTTAATCAATTAGTCATGAGCTTTTAGATTTATTGTCAAAATTAGATAATACAATTTAGGAATAAATATAATTAAATGTAATTAAATAATTAAGTGGCAGAATTAAATCTAATTAATTAAATATTCATCATATTCAATTAATCAACTTTAGTATAAATAATGACATTTATCGCCAAATAATATTCAATTAAAGATAATTATGATAAATTAGAAATATTCAAGGAATATTCCCCAATGCAGAATTAAATAGTCAATTAGGTTTTTGATAAACTGATGTGCATATGTGCCTTAGGTTAGGACTTTGATGTCGATTTTGATCAATTTGATGATGTAGGAGGTTAATGAACCTATAGCCCATTTTTGGGGTATTACATTTTGCCCCGCTTTGAATCATTGTGTGAAGCGTAATGGTTCAAAGATTAGTCTATGTTTGATAAAGATGTATGAAACTGATTTGAGAGATAAACCGATTCCAAGACAGAAACTGATTGAAAGATTTGAAGATGTTAGGTCCTGATTGACCAAAGATGATGTTAACTATAGCAACAATGAACCGGTGATTATGACAAAGTATCAAAATGCCTGATCTTGAACCTTATGATTATGAAGAAGTGAGTGACCTGATTGTCCAAAGGAATCAAAATGGTATCACATCTGAACCCTTCAGTTACGAAGAACCAAGGAAATAACACTAGTGAACCAATGGTTACAAAAAGCTGATACAGTTTACAAGATTGATTAGGATACCAGATTGATATGGATCTCGATGAATCTGATATGCCCCAAGCGATGTGCCCCAAGCGATGAGGTCTTTTGATGAATCAACAGCTAGACGTGGTTGTTGTCTTGATTACTAAGAAAAGATTTGATTGACAAAATTAGATTTATAGACTTGAATAATGTGCAATACCATGCCCCCTTCGGGATGAAAATAAAAATCTAACAAGAAAATTCAGTGTTGAGTGGTTTAGAAGCATGTTAATTGATTTGAGAAGTGGTTATACTTGTTCAAGAATGCATTCTGCATCATTTAGAGGTCCTGGAGACCAAGTTTGACTAGGTTTGACCATGAGTTGACCATGGTTGACCAAGTTGAAATTTTGATAGTTTGATGTGAGATAATCAGTTAAGTGAAATTTTGGATTTCTATGATGATTGAAGGTTGAATATGCAAGCAATCGGTCGTCCTAGGTTCAAAAATTTTAAATCATGCTTTTGACAATGTAAATGATCTCAGATTTTGATTTTGATCCCAAAAATGGGTTTAGAAGTCGAAATTAGCCAAGGGTGCAATTTTCATGGAAAATGGAACACTTTGAAAAATTAGGTTAAAAACCTATATAAAGGCCAAAAGGGTCATTTTCAATTCATTATTCACTTTTGACTTTAGAAACTTCCACAGAGCCCTTTGAGCAAAAAATAGTCGAGATGAAGGTTCTTGTATCCTCGCATCATTTTGAGTGTATTGAAGACATCAACAACCTCCACAATATAGACATTCGGTAAATGGACCTCTATGCCTCTTTCTAAATTCAAAATTTTGCGTATTTCAAGCTTTTTAAATCATTTTTTGTACATTAGGAATTTTTGAATTTTGTTAGCATAGAAACTCGTATGACAGTCCCCATGGACTCATATGACTTTTGAATTTTCTTTAGAGTGTCATCCCAGGACCCTTGTAAACTCGTATGAGAGGGACCCAAGAGTCATATGACATTTCATCGGGTCCCTCAGTTGTCCTATGGGAACATATATATTGTCGTATAACCATGAATTGTCGTATGGGACCTTGCTGAAACTCGTATGAGTTTTGATACCAGACTGTATTGTCGTATGGAAAACAGTGAGCTAAAATCACCCTTTTAGGTCAAATTTTTGAATTGTCTAATTTCAAAGGCCAATTCTATAGCATTTAATGTACCTTCTAAAGTATTCAACTTTCATATTTTTGTACTTTTAGCCTGATTTTCAACCAAGTTACTAATAGGATTCCCTGTTTCTATGTTGTGTAGGTCATCTATCCTAACGTACATGTCTATGTTTCACATCCAGCCACTCGGAGACTCTGCATGTCACCGCCAGACCCTATGAGGGTACATTTGGTTTCCTATGGTTTTGAGTACTTGATCCATTTACTGGAGATTCAGGTAAACCATGGGCTACTGACTGTGTTGATTTAGTGCTTCCATTCTAAGACTCAGACTTTCCACATACCTACTAGAGAGCTGACAGTTACACTAGAGGACATCTATCAGATACTCTACATTCCATTTTACGGTCCTCATCCAGACTATGTGAGTTCGGGGAACTCAAGTTTACATGCTTTCAGGAGATTGTTTGGAGATGATACACAACTGACCCAGTCCATATCATGGGAGTCCTTAGTTCAGGGATATGGGAAGACCCATAGATTAGAGTGTGCACTAGCTGGTATGATAGGAGGTATCATTATGTCTTACCATTAGTAGAATGGTCTCTTGATGGGCTGGGCCCCTATGGTTTCTCGTTTGATGGCCAATCCTTCTGAGATGGGTTGGGGTCAATGTATGCTAGCTCATATGTTCTTTGAGATGCACGAGATCATGTATCAGGAGAGCAAGTCATTTTCATCAGGTGCTCTAGTACTTTAGATTTGGGCCCGGGAGCACATCCTAGTATGCAGACTAATATGTCAGCCTCAATGCCAGCCATAGGAGCCAGTTATTTAATTTATTTAGGATATGTCACACAGGTGCGCATGGGCCATACAAAGTATTGGAGGCTTGTCCTTGATGATACGACATATGTGATATGGTGACCATACTTGCAAATAGAGGTGTGGCCTATTACCTGAGAGTAGTTTAGTTATTTCTGTCAGAGCTGAGTGTTGATTGGGTGATCAACCACAGTGATTGAGAGATTCATTATTACTAGAATGTGGTGGCAGTATGGTATCATTTAGGATGCCCCACAAGTCTACGCCACATATGCACAAATAGTCTGAGATATTGGCTTAGGATGGAAAACATGGCTATCTTATGCTCTTTGTACATAGGAGTATAGCGGTTATGTTGGTAGAGACTGGGACTACCATCCAGATGTGGTAGATGCTGGATTTAGAGATGGATACATTTCTTGGCTCATAGAGCATCCTATTTATAGATTTTTAGATCCTACAGAGCTAATTCCTAGTATGGAGGAGGCTATGGATGTTATAGGGGCACCAATGGCTCGAGGCCAGAGACAACATGAGGTGTAGATGCATATGCCCTAGCCTACACCTTTGAGGCCAAGAGTAGTAGTGACATCACAGAGACCATCTAGTCACATAAGACCACCTTGTCCAACTAGTTCTATAGCAGGTAGGCCTACAGATGCACAGAGATGATTCACTAGAGGAGAGGGTGGCCATTTGGGTAGTATTGATATTTCTGATGAGTTACTAGGTGCACAACAAGATGTAGGTGTTGGTCCTGATTTGTCACAGGATGATATAGATTTTGATCTTGGTGCTGAGGTGAGACGTCATAAGGCACACAGGGCAAAGGCTGCTGATCAGCTAGGTGTGGATACAGATATGCCCACTACAGGGGGAGATTCTAGTGGAGCATAGAACCCTTAGGAGTTGATTAGGTGACTCAAGTTATAGGTCAGGGACCTGAAGTCATAGATTGTTGCCCGTGATATACAGTGAAAGGAGATAGAGAGGAAGCTTTTGTTGTGAGAGGCAGATGTCAGGAGATTACAGGCAAAGGTGACACACTAGATAGATCAAGCCTCATATTATGTCTCAGCATATTATTCTATTGTTCCAATGGCTTAGAGGGTTCCCACATATTCACAGTATATGATAGCTTCAGAGGGAGCCAGGGCACCACAAGCTAAGGCAGTGCCAGATGCACCACCACCACCTCCACTAGATGTAGAGGATTAGGTCGACAACTGATCTATCTTAATATTCCATTTTTGTCATTTTATTCATATACACTGATCTGACTACTGATAGCTCACATGAGCTCATTCTTTTTTACCTTGTGCCAGTAGTGCACCCTTGACTAGTTCAAGTTATATGATATATATGAGATTGAGATTTTGGTTATGACTTCATTTGTAATTGTCATGTTTTGATTTATGATGATATCATGTGACGTAAATGCTATGAGTAGTGTAGAATGTATGTATGGATGTATGTAATGCAATGATTTCTTTCAAATGTATAGATTTATGCAAATGTAATTGATTATGGAAAATGTATGGAAATGTATGATTTTGATTATGCTATGCAATGTTAAATGGACATGTATGTAATGCAATAGATGGAATGATCATGAAATGCACATGATATGTTTTGCAGGGATTGATGAAGACAAGTACTCAATCTTATGTCAAAAAGGATGTTTAACCTAGGATGGCAACTGCTTGCGGTTCTGTGAGGAAACCTTGATGTGAGATTCAACTCTTCATGTCAAGTTTAAGTTTTTGAAGAATCATTTAAGCATTTTAAGTGTATTCAACAATTTGTGAGTTCACGCAATCATGCAAAGTGCAATATGACATGCAGAATGAAATGCAAACCTAAGACCTAGGACCTAGTCACTGATCATGTGTCAGTTGTTTTCATCATTAAATTTTTAGGTAATCAGATAAATCAATACAATGCTCACTAGTTAGGAAACTATAGACATATGAATATTGATTTGTATGCAAAAGAATCAATACAATGCCCATTGGTTAGACAACCATGGACATATGAATATTGATTTTGTTGTCAAAATGTCAGATTAGATATAAGCACCAAGGCACAAATGCTAGGATGACCTAAATATCATGTCCATTTTGATATAGCAATTTGTATAAGCATCAAAACATAGACATCATGATGTCCTGAATATGCCTTGTGGTACAATCACATCAGACAGTCAAGAGATCATTCTAAATCTAGTGAGAATTAACTGTAGTGACCCTTTGTCATTCACATCCTTAGGTAAGATTGCTTTTCACAGTAGGAATGAGAACTCACTCAAAAAGACAATAGTTAGATCAAACTTGAATTTTCTGGGTATCAATGGTTAAGGTACACATGGCCATCCAATACGAGATGGAGGCTCTTACAAATGAACACCATTTCAATCCAAAATTTCCAAAGTTATTAGATTTTCACATACAAGTAGAAGACAAAGAAAAGATTGTGCCCCTAATCATCACTCTCTAAATCCTATAAAGGACATCATTGAAGAGCTCAAAAGGAGACAATATGCAAAAATCTCAATGTGAATCAGTAAGCATACAAGGAGATAAAACATATGAAGCATAGATTGTTTTCAATTTGTGTTGATGTTTGATTGCGTTGTTGCAGATGCAAAATCCTTTTTGGAGAGGAGACAGATAGACAGACTTAGATGTAGCTCCAAAGGACCCTGACTGGATATGACACATCTAAGATACTGAGGACTATAGGATATGACTTTGAGTGCCCCCAAGTTTGAACATTGATAGGAGACAAACGCTTTTGCCACTTGGTGTACAAACTGACTTTATTGAAACAATGATATATACAAACTAAAGTAGATTGAAAACTGGAAAAGACCAAGATTGCATTGATAGAGGGAGAATTTTGAACAAGTGAAGCCTATTTTTCAAGTTTTCACCATCTTGGCAGAGATTCTATTTTTGCTGCCAAGGCGCCTATTTCCAGGTTTTCACCAAGGCTCTTTTTCTTTTTTTCTCATTTTTTTGTATTTTTCATTTTTTCAATTTTTTTTTGTATTTTTGATATTTTTTTATTTTTTTGTGATATATCAAGGTGCCTATTTGCTAGGTTTTCACCAAGATGATCATTTTTTCAGGACTTTTTCAATTTTTATAATGTTTTCAGGACATTTTTGAATGTTGAATGCCTTAGGCGTAGAATTTCTTCAGATGGATAATGTTGATTGGTTCTCAGAGTTGTTCTCCTTCAGTCATTGAGAGTTGATAGGCACCAGAGTCAAAAGTAGCAATGATAACAAAGGGACCCAGCTAGTTGGGTTCAAACTTCCCCTTGCATTCTCTATGTGATTGATTTTTAGGATTCTCTCTCAATACTAGATCGCCAACCTAAAATTCTCTATGTTTGACTTTCTTGTTGTAGCCTCTAGACATTCTTTTCTGATATACTCTGAGATGATCATATGATGTTTATCTATGCTCATCTAGTAATTCAAGTTCTTGCAACCTAGACACTTTGTAGTCCTCATCAGTTACTAGACCATACATTTTGATTTTTAGTGATGGGATTTCAACCTCAATAGGTAGTACTACTTCAAACCCATAAACTAAAGTGAGTGGTGTAGTCCCAGTGGACATTCTGATACTTGTTCTCCAGGCCCAGAGAGCTGGATTGATCATGAGATGCTAGTCTCTTCCTATTTTATTAACTGTTCAGTGCAATATTTTCAATAGATTCTTGTTTGAAGCCACTACTTGTCCATTCCCCTAAGGATAGTAGATTGATGACCAATGTTGTGTAATCTTTAATTTAGCACATAGATCATCTAATTATTTTTTCTTGAACTATCCACCATTATCTATGACTATTGAATGTGGGATTCCATACTGACATATGATGTAGTTTAGGATGAACATTGATATTTGTTTGTTGGTTTCTTGATTCAAAGGAACTGCTTCTACCCATTTTGTAAAATAGTCTGTAGCAGTAATAATATGGGTATGTCCATTACAAGAATGAGGATGTATAGCTCCTATAAGATCAAATGCCCATTGGTGAAAAGGCCATTGTGTAGTAAAGGGAATTAGATCTCTCCATGGTGCATGAATCAAGTTACCATGTACTTGACACTTTTGACAATTCTTTGCAAACTTGATAGCCTCTTTTTCCATTTCAGGCCAATAGTACCTAGTCCTAATAAGTTTTTGAGATAATGTTAAACCATTGGAATGTGATCCACAAATACCATCGTGGAATTCCTCTAATGCACATTGAGACTCTTCCCATTCTAAACATCTAAGGAGTGTACCATCTAGACCTCATTTGTACAAATCATTACCAATGATGACATACCAGGATGTATTTTGAATAAGTTATCATTTCTCATGGCGGTTGAAGGTATCGGGAATCATTTGGTCTTGGAGCTAGGAGAAAAGATTTTTGTATCAGGATGAATCATGACCAACAATAGTGTAGATCATGTAGGTTTTGGGGGAATCATATGTAGGATAAGATAGTGCTTCCACCAGGAACTCGTAGTGTAGCTCATGTTTGGGTTGCTGTAATAAAGTAGATAGCATTGCCATAGCATCAGTAACTTTATTCTCCATTCTAGGAATTTGTTCAAAGGTGATAGATATGAAATATTTCTTTAGATCATCTACCATTCTCTTGTATGGGATCAGCTTTCCATCTTTCATTTGATACACATCATTGACTTAGGGTATTACAAGTTGTGAGTCTCCATGAATGTATAGTTTTGTCACTCTCCACTCAATTGCTATTTTCATGCCATTAAGAAGAGCTTCATATTCAACAATATTGTTTGTACAAGGAAACTTGATTCTAAATGCTTTGAGGATTGAGTATCCTTGAGGTGTGATGAACAATATGCCTGCTCTAGATCCATTCTATGTATAGGAGCCATCAAAGAATAACTTCCATGCTCTAGAAGAAAGATTCATGATAGAGGAATCTTGGAATTCCATTTGCATTGGTGTATCATCAAACAAAGGTGCGTCAGCTAGTTGATCTAAAATTACTTGGCCCTTGGTAGATTTTCTTTCAACATATTCAATGTCAAATTCACTTAATAGCATCACCCATTTAGGTAATCTACCTGTGAGGGTAGCTTTGCTTAGTAGGTACTTTAGTGGATCAATCTTAGCTACCAAATGTGTGGTATGAGCCAACATGTAATGTATCAGTTTCTATGATGCAAAGATCACAGCTAGACAAGCTTTCTCATTCATGGAATAGTTCTTCTCATATGCTACCAATTTTCTAGTGATATAGTATATAGCTCTTTCCTTCTTGTTCTCATCATGTTGTGCTAGTAATGCCCCCAGTGATGTATCTTTAGCAAAGACATAAAGAATCAATGGTTT
Organism: Chamaecyparis obtusa; assembly: GCA_027943335.1. Lineage (NCBI taxonomy): Eukaryota > Viridiplantae > Streptophyta > Pinopsida > Cupressales > Cupressaceae > Chamaecyparis > Chamaecyparis obtusa. The sequence continues at coordinate 5,368,568 of BSBK01000615.1, read as the reverse complement.
TCCTTGAATAGGAGGCATAAAAATAGGAGGATTTGATAGATATTTCTTGATATGATTAAATTTATTTTCACATTCCTAATTCCATGCAAAATTTACACCTTTATGTAATGTTTTTGTGAAAGGTTATGATATGTCTGCTAGCTGAGATATGAAATGTCTGATTGATTGTAATCTCCCTTGTAATGTTCTCATTTGGCCAATATTCTTGGGAGGTTGCATCTCCATGATAGCTTTAACCTTTGCTGGATCTACTTCAATTCCTTTCTTTGAAACAATGTAGCCTAAGAGCTTTCCAGAAGTGACACCAAAAGCACACTTCTTAGGGTTTAGTCTAAGACTAAACTTCTCCATTCTATCTAGTATTTTTCTCAAGTCACTCAAATGTTCTAATCTTATCATAGATTTAGCCAAGGTATCATCAACATAATCCTCCATAGTTCGATGCATCATGTCATGAAAAATAGACATCATAGCTCTCTGATATGTAGCACCTACATTTTTGAGACCAAATGGCATGACATTCCAACATAAGTTACCCCATGTGCATGTGAAAGCAATTTTCTCTTGATCCTCTGCAGCAATTTTTATTTGGTTGTATCCAAAAAAAACCATCCATTAAAGAATACATCTTGAAGCCCACAGTCATGTCCACTATCATATCAATGTTAGGTAGTGGAAAATCATCCTTAGGGCATGCCTTGTTTACATCTCTAAAATCTATGCATACTCTTATAGATTTGTTTGGTTTTGATATAGGTACAATATTTGAGATCCATTCAGCATAATCAATAACATGGATGAATCCAACTTTTAGTAGTTTCTCTAATTTAGCTTTGACCAAGAGTGCAACATGTGGATGCATCTTTCTCAATTTTTGTTTAATAGGTTTGACCCCTTGAGCTATAGATAAATGGTGCATTATAAGATCAGGATCCAACCCTAGCATATCTAAATATTTCCATGCAAAGTTGATCTTCTTCTCTGTTAGGAATGTAGTGAATGTTTTCTTTTCTTCTTTTGATAAGGATTGTGCTACATGAATCAACTGTGGTTCCTCTATTGTTCCCAAGTTGATAAATTGAGTGGGCTTAATTAGTACTAGAGATCTGTCCTATAAATGACTCAGAAGGACATCAAATGTCTCATCCTTTGGCACCTCAGAGAGATTTTCACCTTTGGATACATCTTTTATTTTTACTTTTGTAGGTTCTAAGACTGCCACAAAGTGGTTTTCACCCTCAAAACTCCTTTTCTTTTTATTTTTATTTGTATTCTTTTGACTAAGATACTTGATGTCTAACTCCATCATGCTAATGCTCAGTTCACTAATGGAAGTCATCATAGGCTCAACTACATTGAGGTAGAAAGAGAGGGCATAGTCATTTGGAAAGGTATAGATACCTTGGCTCAGATTCATGGAGGTTTGGTCAAGAAGTTCAGGATATCAGATAGTCAAAGCGGGGAAAGATTGAGAAATAGTGTTCACAGATATGGATTTGTCATCATTGGTCCTAACCTGACTCTCAAGTTTAAAGGTGACATAACAACTCAAAACATTCAATTTGTGAATAGGCTCAAGGCTATTGTGGGAATCCATTTCAGCCATAGGTGGATCAAACTCATTAAGTTCATCATTTTGCTGTAAATTCATGTTGGATTTAGGTGCATATAGGTGAATAACATAAATATGTTTTTTTGTGATAAGATCATCTTCCTCTGGAATGGCTCCCCATTCATAGTCATTTGATTCCTCATCTATGCCTCTAGGAAATCTGAGAACCTGTGTAAAGTCAGGATGAATACCCCAAGAAGGGTTACCCTCAGATTCTGATTTGAATTCATACTCATGAGAATCTATCTCAGAATAGCTACCACCTTCATCCTTGTCTATGTGGTGCAATTGTCTTTTGTTCTATAGTAGGTTCTTGTGTTTCTACTACATTGATTCTTTTTACTGGGTCATCTTCAGCTTTAAGGAGGTCTTTTATTTCTTTGGGAAATTGCTCATAAGGAATGAGCTCATCAGTGATGTTGGTGTTTGAAAACACTTATGCCAACTAGGGCTGCCAATATGCCTTGAGACTAGTATTAGAAATGGTTAGTTCCAAGTATAAGAGCTCTGCAAGACAACTGGACCAACTATAGGGACAAGACTACCCTCTGCACTTCTAGCTCTACAAAATCAAGGTGGGTGTACCTAATCTAGTATCTTATGGCATTTTAGGACTTTAAACTAGATTGAACAAAGCAGATGATAACATGAGACTACTAAATGTTAACCAGGCATTCATTGAATCTCCATTGCTATGAAGGGTATTACTACTATCAACCAAATAATAATTAAGACTTGAAATGGTGTTGATATATGAAGATGGAAAGAAGTAAACAAGAGCCAATCAAGCATTGAACTCAACTGAATATACTAATCCCTGATCAGTGCTATTATCCATTGGGTAGATCTCAAATACAGACATTGAAACATGAACCAACTACTGTCAAAGACTCATAGCCATAAACATAAACATTCCAGCCCATCCACTACTTATAGTATCCTTCTGTAGACAAATCAAGATGAATCTATGCCCTATCTAAAGTATATTTCACTTGATCCTAGATCAAGAACTAAAGACTATAACATATACAAAGGTAACCCTATGCAATGGATCAGAAAATCTAGAATTCACAAGATTGACACCAAGGAGAGACTTGAAAGTTTAAAAAAATCATATTAAGTATGATGAGTCATGTACATGTTCAAAGCAGAAAAAGAGAGAAAACCACTTCAATAACCTACAAAAGACTACAAGGAAATTCTATTCAATCTACATACAATGTGATACAACTTGCTACAACCCCCATCTTGGATCAAGATCTCATGGCTCTGACAAAACTCATGAGAACTTACACCAACCGTAGATCCTCTATAGATGTTAGGGCCCTCAAAACACATTGGCAACTAGGTCCCACTGACAACCCTCCGAATCATCAATGCCTTGACCAATCAGGAAAAATCAAGTCAGCACCATGTGGCACATCGGACCCACTATCTGTCTTTAACATATCAGAAGATTGGACGATCAACGTATAATCTCAAGGGCCCCAAAGATTCCTTGAGATCATGCACCCATCATAGATCTTGAATCTTCACACTGAGATACTGGGCCCGCCTAACAGAACATCTAGCTCATGGTCATATGGACCAATTAAAGAATGCCAACTGTGCCAACATGGCATGTGGACCCATTTCAAAGAAAGGATACGTCATAAAGTAAAATCAGTGGCGGTCTTAAGATCACATGCCTCTGACATGCCTTATGAGAAGATGCAACCACCATTAGATTGAGATGGTGTCAGAACTGGGTCCAGGAAAGATTTAAGCCAAAACATTAGGAAAATATTAAAGCGGACTGACTTAGGGAAATAAAACAAAGGGGGCCGACATCAAACCTTAGTCACATGATCACATAGCATGAAGATAGCCTATGCGAACATGCGAAAAACTACTCAACACTTGAAAAGATGACTGAAGGGGGTCGATAATTAGCACATGCATTAAAAGACTTTTAAGTGGCCCAAAATGGTAACATAAAATTAGAACGAGGCTAGGGCACACTTAGGGTTTTTTTAATACCAACGGCTAGATTATGAATTTTTGCTTAGGGTTTAAGGCCAGAGGCATAGAAAATAATGCAGAGACCAAAGGGAAAGACCAGAAGCCATGAAAATTTTTCTAAGTGATAACAAGTGGTGTCTGAATAATAACTATCAGATTATTCTATTGTTTCCTCCTTTGGTTCAATCTATTCTAAGACATAGGGAGAGTTTTTGCTAAGATAAGAAGGCTTCTTCTTATATCCTAGAACTATTGTATTCTTTTTTGTTCATCCAAAATGATCAAGAGGTGATAGAAGACCTTTACCTTGTAGTCCTAGAGGTCCTTTTCTAGTATATCCCATTTTTGTGATCAATTTATCCCCTGGTCCATATGACTCCTATAGATTTTTTCTTGAAGTAGAGTCACATTTTTGGACTGATTGGGATTGAGACTCATCCTATTATAACCATGCAAGCATGGCTTCTTCTTCCTCAAATTCTTGTTTAGCTACTTGCTCTGTGACAAAACTTCAATTGAATATGACTTGGGATTCTTTAGCTATAGGTTTCACCTTGTCAGAAGGTTGTCCATAAAATTTTGGGGACAATAGGAGAGATGTGAGGGATAAAACTAGTTCCATTGTGTATTCTCACATACCATTGTCTTTAATTTTGACCTCTTTTTCAATGTCTTCCATTTTGGAGGTAGACGCCATGTCTATTTTCTTAGCGGAAGATTCTCTATTGTTAGGAACAAGTTTGTCAGCACTTTCTTTCAATGCATTGCAAGTTGTAGATATGTCAGCTGGAATTGTGACCTCAACTCCCTCATAAGGAAATTTCACACATTGATGGTATATAGAAGGAATAGCTCACATTTTATGTATCGAGGGTCTCCCTAGAAGGATGTTGTAAGCCAAAGGTAGATCGAGAACTTGACATATTGTGTCTCTGATAATAGGTCGTGTTTTGATAGGTAAGATAATAGTTCCTTTGGAAGATCTTTCTTTCTCATCATATGCTTTGATAGTTATCTTCTTCTTAGGATCAATGGAAGTTCTAGATAATCCCAAGTGTGTGATCAAGCTCCAAGAAAAAATGTTTAGGCCAGCACCCCCATCTATCAACACACATTTGACATGATGGATTTGGATCAAGACTTCAATATGCAAGGGCTAGTTATGCGGATGACTCAAGAAGTTATCATCTTCCTCTGAAAAGGAGATATACTGGGGAGATGTCAGATGACCAACCATAGTCTAGAATCTATCTAAATCAAGGCTGTCAAGAACATTGGATCCGAGTAGAGCTTTGTCTAGAATGGCTCTATGAGCTGGAGATATCCAAAGTAAATCAAACATGGAGATTTTTGCATTTGTATGCTAGAGTTGTTGGACAATGTTGTATGATGTCAATCTCATGTCTTTAGGATTTGATGATTTAGAAGCAGCCTTTTGTTTAAAAGTAGATGAAAGATTGCAAGGCATCTTAGGGACATTTTATGAATTTGAGATTTGTCCTTACAAATGTGCCTGAGCTTGTGATCGAGTAATTGCATTGGCTGATTGATTATCTCTATCCTTTCTTACAATTGTGATGACATTGCAATGCTCAGATAGGCATGGTTCAACCATATTTATGACATCATTGTTTCTAGAGTAAGAATAATTGACTTTAGCACCCACATTAGGCTAAGAAGATGAATCTCCTTGACCATGTTTTAGAAATGGCTCTATGAATGTTGTATGATCATTATTGCTTTTATGATTGTCAATTACGATTTCTCCATTATCAATTTTGTCTTGTATGATGTGTTTCAAGTGGATGCATTTATTAGTTTTATGACCCTTATTGTGATGGAAGTCACATAAATCATTCTCTCTCCACCATTTTGGTTTAGGTTCAGGATCAAAGACTTTTATCTCAAGCAAGGTGATGATGTTGTTGGCCAACAAAGTTTTCATGGAAGATTCCAAGGACTCTCCAAGAGGAGTAAACTTATGTTTAGGATCTTTAGCCCAAGGTTTGTATCAACAGTGAGATTGAAAGTGGGTGCCTTAGATGGGGCACAAATAGTATCAACAACACCATCTGTGACAATGCCTTTATTCTTGTTCCAATTTTTGCCTTTGTTTTTGGAACTAGATCCTGATTCATACTTGTCCTTTTGAAGTGACATGTCTCCTTTTTGTACAAGTACTTTCTCAATTTTGATTGCATTTTCTACCATCTTATCAAAAGATGTATGATTTTTCATTTGCAAATGGTAGTTGATTTCTAGAACAAGATTGTTCATGAAAATTTCCAACTTCTTGGTTTCTGGAATAGGTCTAGCATATAGAGAAAAAAATTTCCTCCATCATTTGAGAAAAGTCAAGAATGGTTCTCTTGAGTTCTATTTCAGATTGCAAATGTCAATCATAGTGACCAGATGTTGGATGTTATAGGAGTATTGTTGATAGAACAGTTTGATTAACTCCTCAAAATTTTTGATTGTAGGGGGCATTTTTGAGAGCCAATGAATAGTTGACCCTCCCAAAGATCGAGGGAAAAGATGCATTCAGTAGGTTGGTTCATGCATGAAATCCATAGACTGAGTAAAGAATTCTCTGACATGATCTTGAGGATCATAGTTTCCATCATACTTATCATATTTAGGCATCTCTACTCATTTTGGGAATGGTGGCATGTACAAGTCTTTATCAAATGGAAAATGGCATAGAGCCTCCATGGAGAACTCCTTAGGTTCCTTCTCTTTTTCAAGTTTGTTGAGCTTGACTTGCATGGTATGCATTTGTTTCATCATAGCGGTGATAAGATTTTCTTCCTCACATGTGATGATATCTTCAACATTAAAGTTTGGAGGAAGTTTAGCCCCTTGACGAGCCAACTCTAGGAAGTATGTCTCTCTCTCTTCTTTTAAGAAAATCCTCATCATTCTCTTGAAATCATCATCATTTTGAAATCGAGCAATTTTAGAAGGTGTGGGTTCATGATCCACGCCATGTTGAGATTGATGTCCTTGGGACCCTTGGTTCATCCCTCCTTGAGACATAGTGTTTTTAGAGGAATTAGCAGGAGTTGATTGATGAGGAGTTGTTTGATGACCTGTGTGGATTGATGCAGGAGGGGTGACATAACCACCTATCAAGTACAAATTTCCAAGAGTGTCTTCTACGAATTTAGTTATGTCAAAAGGTTGATGAAATGTCTCAGTGATCACAGAAGATGCAGATGAAGAGAGTTTCAATTTTTCTCCTTATTTTCACTATGATGAAGATCTAGTTTCCACCATTAACCTTGGGTGAAGCAAAAGGGCAAGATGAAGACAACTATGGAATAATTTGATTCAAGAAGATTGAATGATGCAACCTTGTCAAGATTGAATTGATTGAAGATTAGATTGGATGTAAATGAAGGATACTGTGCCCTAGTAGTATGGGTAGACACCCAAAAGATGGTGGACATGAGCTCGCAACACTTATCCATTTTTGTTGTAGATTGAATTGAAGATAATTTTGACAAGGTTTTGACACAAGATGAAAAAGACTCAAATTGATAAATCAAAAGGCTAGATCAAACTCAAGAGACCACTTTAGGAAAATTATTGAATTATTTCTAGTTTTTGGTCTATTCCTGACACAATGATTTGTTTGACATAATCGGGAAGTAGGCTATAAAAATTGGATGTCTGGCAATTTTGGCAAGTTTCTAGAAAATTTTCAAATTTTTGATATGAGTTTCTCCAGGCTTGTATGACTCTGGGTAACCTCTGGCATGACAATTGACAAGACTTGTACAACAATTGCAAAGCTTGCATGATAGTTGATAGCAAGTTTTGACTTTTTGCTTGTGATTTCTGACAAAACTCGTATGACAATATACAAGCTCTCATACGATAATCCTGGGGTTCTGATATGACAAAGGGTCAAAACTCATACAACTTTTTGATCATGTGGGATGACTTTTAAGTCTAGAAAGGAATTTTGAGTAAAATTTTTCAAGTTTTTAGTTTTCAGAATTGGTGTGTTTTTGCAAGGCTTTCTATCCAAATTTGAATTTTGTTTCGGGACTATTCGTGTTCAATAACTAAGTAAACAAGCACATTGAACAACAAGCAAGTGATTTCAAGTACATCTAAAAATAATGAATAGGGGACAAAGCAACCCTATGCATGAACAATCAATTGACTTAGTGTGATAATCCCTAGGAATGCTAGTTGTGTACGTTCCAAAAAAATTTTCAATAATGCACATAGTCCTAGAAAATGAAAAATTGGCCTCACTAGAGTTTGTAGTAATGGCCTAACTCTACAAGTTTTATGATCTCAAGAGGGAAAACTCTAATCAAGGCACATCGAGGTTTTGACACAGTCTGAGAATTTAATCAATTAGGAGCTGCTAGGGAGATCTGACAGCCCAACAAGAGACCACACTTGTGGAGATTTCTTCCACAAAGACATTTATATAGTGGCTGGTGCTACCATGACAAAAATGGCTATTACCGCTTGAGGTTCTATCCACATGGTTGACCCAATAAAGAGAATTTCCACTATGGTTAACCCTCTCTAAAGGTGACTCACAAAAGATACCACATGGGGAATTGGTCCAGATCTAAGGATCTAAGTTTCTGATACTACTCAAAAAGGGAGTAGAGCATAATCCTCTAGCCTTTTCACTTTTACCCAAACATAGCAAATAGATTAATCTGACACGCTAAGACTAAAATTATCTCACCAAGATTTGTGATGTCAACAAAAATTCTCTATCAATCTCTCTGGAGAGAGAACGTATTGATCAAAAGATGAGGACCAAACCAAGTAGAACACAAGATAATCTCAGTATCCTCCCTACCTATAAGGGGATTTGTCATCAAGAAGAGCTTTGCATGCATGAACAAGTGAGTAAAGCTCACTCTCTCAAGATCGTCCGCAAATAGTGTTCATAGGGCCTATTTACTCTGTGTAATAGATATGCAAAAAGCTAATCTATGTTCATTTTTATAGCCCAAAACTGAAGTGTGAATTATGAAAGTTGAAAAGGCACACAAACTTGACATATGAGAGTTCGTTTTAAATCCAAATCAAAATTTTATCAAACCATAGCAGAATTCCTAAATTCCTCACAATGCACTTAGTAGATTTGACCTATTTTAGCAATTTTTCTTGTGCTTTTCCAATCAGAATCAATAAATGCCAATTAGAAACTAAAGATATCAATTGTTAGGGTTAGCTGTTAGTCCAAATCTAAAAAGAAAATCTAGAAAACTGCCTGAAAATCTAAAATGATAATTAAATTCTGATGGAAAAACTCATACGACAGTAAGTTACTTCTCGTACAAAAATCTGGAAACTCATATGACAGTGGGTGTCTTCCCACATGACAGAGTAGCTCTCAAATGACAATTTGTAAGTTCTGATATGAGCCTCAAAAATCTCAACTATCGTACGACAGTAAGGAGGTTCTAGTATGACTTTCTCACAAAATTTGAATGAAAAATGTATGGACAAAATCTAAAAATCGCAGACATGACAGAAAATGATAGAAAATCAAATGAAATTGTTAGAATAGAAATGGAAACCCATTTCAGGGCCCCACAGTAGGTGCCATAAATGTGTGTGTGAAAATTGTACCTAGCTGTGGACACAACACTTCAGTAAAATATTAGAGGTTAGCAAAAATCAAAATCTGCAAATAATTGAAACTAAGCTAACCAGGTGATTTATTGCCTTCTAGTAGGTGCGAGTATGTATTCTCAGATTAGACCGAGTTCAGTGTCGATGAAACACCTAAACGAAGGATTTGAAATGCAAAAGATGAATAACTGTATGAATGCAAATTAATCTATTTTTTTGGATTTTGGATTCAATAAGATGAAAAACTTGATATGAAACTAATCTAGAATTGAATTGAAATGATATGCGAAATAATCTAAGAATGATATGCTATGAATGAATGCTATGATATGCTATGATAAATTATGAATTCCTATGACCAACAATGAAAAATATCACAAATCACCTGTCACAAGTGCTCGATCCTTCAGCTGCAAATTCGCCAGAGTAATTGTGCAAATTCGATAGTGGTAAATTGTGAAGAGATGAGCCATGATTTTATAGAAATCCAGGGCTTGAGGATGCATTGAGAAAAGCCATATATCACTCTTGATAAACTCAAGTTGATTTTTGAGTCAACAAGAAATTAGAAACAGATTAACTCACAAAATCATGCAAATCATGCAAAAACAACTTTTTAACTCAAATCAGAAGTTTAGATCAATTTTCAGCTCAAAATAGATGTTGAGTTTCCAAAAGATAACAACTTGAATTGATTTTCTGATTTAAAGTTTAACTGTTCTTTCAAATGTGCATATATAATTATGAATTAATTAAATAAATAAAGTGATTTATCTTCAACTTAACTGATTTTTGAATTAAAATAACTGATTTATGGGTTAATCAATTATTAAATCAAATTGATATTCAAAAATTATATCATTAAATATTGACAACTGACATTTAATTAATTAAATAAGAATTTAATCAATTAGTCATGAGTTTTTAGATTTATTGCCAAAATTAAATAATACAATTTAGGAATAAATATAATTAAATGTAATTAAATAATTAAGTGGCAGAATTAAATCTAATTAATTAAATATTCATCATATTCAATTAATCAACTTTAGGATAAATAATGACATTTATCACCAAATAATATTCAATTAAAGATAATTATGATAAATTAGAAATATTCAAGGAATATTCCCCAATGCAGAATTAAAATAATCAATTAGGTTTTTGATAAACTGATGTGTAGATGTGCCTTAGGTTAGGACTTTGATGTCGATTTCGATTGATTTGATGATGTAGGAGGTTAATGAACCTATAGCCCATTTTTGGGGTATTACAGATATACTACCATGAGAACATCAATAAGGTCTTTAAATGCTACATTCATTGCTCTCTGAAAAGTTGCTCCTGCATTTTTTAGACCAAAAGGCATCTAGACATATACATATGTTCCCCAAGGAGTAGTAAATTTTTTCTTGAACTATTCTGATTCTTTGACCAACACCTGGTTATACCCTGAGAATCCATCCATCATGGACAATAAATCACAACCATAGACTTTATGAAGCATAGCCTCCATATTTGGCAATCCATAGTTGTCCTTTAGTGAAGCAACATTTAGGTTCCTGAAGTCTACACAAAATCTTATGTCACCATTTTTCTTACTAATTGGTACTAGGTTTGAAACCTAGGATGAATGTCTTATGGGCTCAATAATACCTGCATCCCTTAACTTGGTCATCTCTATTTGCATTTTGGTAGCCAACAGGGGATTGACAGGTCTTTTCTTTTGTCTAAAAGGTTTGGCATCTTCTTTTAGAGGGATTTCATGCTGAAATAGGTCTGCCCTATATGCTTTAAGATCATCATATAAAAGGAAAAAACATGTTTATACCTCTTCAGCAACCTTTTAAAATTTATCTTACCTCCCTACTGAGTCCTTTTCTAATATATACTAGTTGGGGGGATGTTTCTGACCCTAGTTTTATTTCTTCTAGATCATCCACCTTAGCATTGGATTTTTGAGACATATGATTGTCATTTATTTTGAACATGCCTTCTAGCTCAACTAAACCTTTGGGGATATGGTTGGAAGGTAGCTGAATAATTTCATTTCCCATGACACAATCCTTTCCATCCACAACTTCTTGATAAGTATCAAAATCAATTTTTTCTCCATCATATTGATCCAACCCTTGAATGAACCTTAAGATGTCATAGTCATCTTCAAATACTTGCCAATTGCAAACATTATTAGGGAAAGCAGGTCTACTCTTTATTTCTAATTTTGATACACTAGTAAGAGTAGCATCATTGTTTTTTAATGCAACATATTTTTTTATCTTTCCACCCACAGAATATTGAAAGAATCAAAGAATTCAATCCTATCCCAGACAACAAATTTATATAATTTAAGTCTATCATCCTTTGCAACATATTGTGATCTAATTTGAGAAATGATTAACTGTGAATCTCCATAAACTTTTAAACATTTTATACCATGCTTTATTGCAATATCTAATCCCAGTATCAAAGCCTCATATTCAGCAGTGTTATTTGTGCATTGGAAGGTTAATAGAAAAGAGTACTTAAAAGCAGTACCTAATGGGGATATAAGTAGAAAACCAGCTCCTGAGCCTTCCTTAGAGCATCCTCCATCAAAGTAAAACTACCATAGTCCATCTTTTTGCAATAATAGTTCATCAAAAATTGGGTCAATATTTTTGAGTTGTGGCACTATTTCTTCAGCCATGAAGTTTTCCATGTCTATGTCAACACAATAATTCAGATCCTTAGGTGCTACCATCTCAATCATGACTGAAGAGTGAGGCTCTCTATACAACTTTACCTCAGTACCATTTATGGGTATGGTAGTGTATGATAGGTCTAGTTGCATCTTTCCACCCACTATTGCAACCCATTGTCTTGATAGTAGCATACCATAGTGACGTTTTGTATCAACTACAACAACATCCATTTTGTAAGTAGCCTTAGGGAATGCAAAAATCTTTACTTCTATTCCAACCAAAGTACCTACCATAGGAACTTCTCTATTATCCATGGCATAACATCTACCATTAGATGTATTAACTTGAAGCTGTAGTTCCTTCATAACGTGGTAAGGAATCACTGTAGCTGCAACACTAGAGTCTATCATACAATTTTTTAGCAATAAGTTATTTACAATCAAAGTGACATAAAAAGGATCAGTGGAGGATGGCTCTTGGGTCATAATATTTCCAACACAAAATTTGGAAACCTCTTTGGTTATTTCAAGTCCTACCACTAGCTTTACCTTTTCTGACACAAAAGGAATATCTTCTTGTTCATTTATTAGAGCCAAAGCTACTGCCTTATGCTCCTTTATTTTCAACATTTCTAATAAAGGGATTGACACCTTCATTTGAGACAAAGCATGTCTTATGTCAAAATTTGGGGCCTCAATAGAAAGATCATATAAGTCTTTTCTTCCACCAACCTTTTTGTTTCTCTTTTCTATAGTATTTTCCTCATTCTTCTTAGCACTTTGAACAAAAATAGGTTCATGCTTGTTGTTGTTAATTTTTCTTGGAAAAGCACTTCATTTAGGGGACTCCTTACTCTGAGAATCATCCTTAACAAAGACTAACATTGGGACTCTTTGATCAACATCAAATTTTCTATTTCTCAAGTTATATGAGGATCTAGCTTGAGAAATTACAGCCATAGTCAGAGTCATGATTTCTTCTTTACTAGGCTTTCTCAAGTGAGTACCATCCCTCTCCAGTCTGATCATATTTGTTTGACAAGTGTCATCATCAGATTCCTCAGGATTAGAATGGGAAAATATTTGTTACTCATAAACTGAGAGAATTCTCCTTTTATGATCAACATCAACTAATATCTCTTCATCCTCTAAAGAGGAAAGTTCTTCCACCTGTTTAGTGGTAAACATATTTACTGTGGGCTTTTCAGATCCTTCATGGTCTCCTGCAAGTGGATCTTCTAACTCATCTCCCTGAGCTTGGGCTACAACACATTGGTATGGTGAGTGAGGCCTATCATAGGCCACACACCATGGGATATTTTCCACATTATGTGTTGTGTTTTTCTTCAAAGGGTCAGGAGCATCCCTGCCCCTTTGTGGCTCATGAGTGTCAAAAATAGGTTTCCCATCTTTCCAATTTGTTTTGTATGGCTGATCATACAATCTAAGAAATCTTTCCTACCTTTGATATGGTGGTTTATTATCTTGAAAACTTTTCCTACCCTTATCAAATCTAGCAGAAAGATCTTTGACAATATTGGCCAATTTTTCAACCTTGTCATCTTCTTTGGTAGGTTTCATAGCATGTGGTCTAGTTTCTTCTCACAGTCTACCTTCATCCCTTTTGTACATTTGACCAGATGCCTTCCTATTACTTTCAATATATATGGCTAAGTTGAAAAAATCTCTCAAAGTACATGGATTTTTGTGTCTTAAAAGGTAAGGAATTTTTCCCTCTACAACATTGAAGTATGTGGTCAAACAAAGCTCATCATCTAATCTCAAAACTTGAAATAACTTGTACATAGCCTTTTGAAATCTACCATTGAAATATGACGTGCTCTCATTTAAATACTTCTTAATATTATTGAGCTCATTAAGCATATAACTATAATTGACATGTTCAGCATATTGTTCTTTAAAATTTCTCACAAATTCATCCCATGAAGTAATGCTATTTTTAGGCAGACCCCTATACCAATCCCTAGCATCTTCAAATAATGACTGAACAAAAAGTTTCATAACAACATCTTCATTCTCTATTTCATAGTAATTTATCTTATCTGTAAAATATTTAAGATGCTCTTCACATGTAATTGTGTGCTAGAAAGTAGTCACACTTCTGTGAATCATTACATTCAAGAACACTCAAGAATGAGGTCTCAAACAATGATTCACAACTCTCTATTCGTGGAGTGCAGGGGTTTGTATATGAGGCCCTCAGATTGACCTAGTTATGCCCATGCAAGTACACCAAGAAATGAGAGATTCAAAGATGAATAGCAAGCATGCTAATCTCCATGATCATCAAGTTATTGCATGCAAATGAAACTATTCTAGATGATAACAATGCAAGAAATAAACTATTCTATTGAAATGAATGCTTATACAATGTTAATCTATGAAAGGAAACATGAATTTAAACTATTATGTGAATGCAATATTAATCTAAACTATGGATTGCCATAAGGCATGAGAGAAGAAGACAAGAAGAAAGAAGTCTCAAATATCCAAGCTCCAAATGTGCTCAACAAGCTTCTTCCAAGATTGCTCTCCAAACCTGCAGTATAACAATAACATGAAAATTCTCGGATCTGAAATGAGAAGGAGAGGGCTCCTTATATAGGAAAATGTGGAAGAGAATGCATCCTCAAGAGCAATGTGGGATAAATCCAAAAAGAGGAAATAAAGCTCATTTTTTAGAAAGTGTGGAGAGAAAAGGGATTTTATTTATTTTTAATTATTTGTTTCCCTTTTTTCATCACAAAGAGCTTTAAGAGGATTTTTTATTTATTTAAAAGAATGATTCTCTATTAATTAAATAAGATAACATTATTTAATTAAAAAAGAGATATCATAAGATAAAATCATTTAATTAAAAAAGATTTTAATTAAATAAATTTATTTCATTTTAAAAGATATTTCTTTCAATTAAATAAAGTTATTTTATTTATTTAAGAGGGAATATTTCTTTCAATTAAATAAAATTATTGAAAGAATCAGGAAAAGGATTTTTGTTTTGTTTTTATTTGATTTATTTAAAAGAGGAATTATCTTTTAAATAAATAACATAAGTTTATTTAATAAAAAGAAGAATATTTAATTAAATAAGATAAAATCATTCAATTAAAAGGGGTTTTAATTAAATAAGATTATTTTATTTAAGATATTTCTTTTAATTAAATAAGCCTATTTTATTTATTTAAAAGAGAATATTTCTTTTAATTAAATAAAATTATTGATGAAATGATCAAACCTTAGAAATATTTGAATTATTGATTTAATTGCGATTTGATCAAGGAATTGATTTGAAAATTGCAAAGCATTGATTCCAAAAATTGATATTTGACAAATTGAATAAATGGGGCCCAAAGTCTAGGTGACCATTTTAGGGTGCATACATTTGCCCCTCTTTGACTAATGTGAGGTTGACTCGGGATCACATGCAGTCAAAGAATGGAATTGAAGTGTGAGATCGATTTGGGATCACAAAACAACCCAGATGTGTGTTCGATAGATGGGAACACATCAGGACATAGATAAGCAGACTGAAAAAGACAAGGCCAACACTTGTGAATAGGTAATTGTCAAGTCTCAAATAAGAGATAAGAATCTCAAGCAAGGTTGCCCCAAAAGAAGCAATTGATAAATTTGATAAAGCTGAATTAAGCATTGAAGTTTGGTAGGTATTGCCCCCTCATGATTGAAATCAAAATGAGATAAAGGAGAAATAGTAAATTGATAAATTTGATCAAATCGAACTAAACATAAGGTTCTTGACATAAGATGAAAGATAAAAAATAAAAAAAAATCACAGAACCAAGGTAGATCAGCAAGAAAGATTATGCCCCAAGGTTGAATTAGAAGAAAAGAAGTGGGGTGAAAGCGAATGGAAGATAGAAGTTTGGAAGAAATGGAAAGAAATGGAGAGAAGAAAGAGAATTTGCCTCCAAAAAGAAGATGCCCCAAAATCAATCAATTGTTTAAGATAGGGAATTTCGATTGAGATCACGAAAGAAGGTAAGGAAATGAAGATCAAAATGTGACCACAGTTGACTAAAAGTCCACAAGAAAGATGAAGGAAACCCTCTCAAACTCATAATGCAGCCTAAAAGTGCAAATTTAACATGAAGTCTAAATAATGCAAGCTACATGAAAATGCAAAGGTGTACTTGCAGTAGGGTAACATAGGATTTTTGTGTTCATCATTCATTAGAGAATGTAAAAGAACTTATTTTCATCATAGGGCCGTTATTACCGGACATCGGATAATCACATAATCAACACTAGTCAAAAACGCAACTATGAAGATATGAATGTGATTTATATCGGATTGGAATGTGGAAAGATTCTAACATGAGCATCAAAGACATAAAAGTCAAGATGACTGCAATGTTAGCTTACCCAATTTAATGTAGCAAAACCATGCTCGCATCAAGGCATAAACGCCGAGATGACCAGGAGAATGGTTGTGAAAAAAAATAGTCAAGGATGATGCCTTAAATCTCCTAAGTGTGTCAAGGAGACAACAAGAGACACAGAAGAGGTTCAAGACAACACCCACAAGCAGAAAGCAAATAAAAACATGCACCATGCCCCAAGTCTTCTAGTGATGCATCATGGAGAGACTTATTAGACAAGGACATTCAACAAAAATCAATAACAGTCAGGACACAAAAAAAATCATGACATATCTCAAGCATTAAGTGTTGCATTTAAAAATTTTAAGTGTGTAAACTGATACTGAGTTCTGAGGATAAGGATCGAATGCTTGCTAGCAGGTAAGATCACATGACCAAACTGGATAAGACCAAACTGATAAGTGTTGAAAAACACTTGATGTCGAGGCTTGTGTTGAAAAACATAGTTGGGTTGGTGTTGAAAAACACCGTTTGCGAGGTGTCCTAAAGACAAGCATATCCAAGAGACCAAAGCTAACACAGTGATGCCCCCTAGACAAAGACAAAGACCAATTCCAAACCAAGGTGACAAGGACAAGGCATGATGGAGAAAGGCTAAGTGTCGAGGATGCATGCTAAGAAATAGGGGGGCAAAGGCCTCAAGTAGTGCCTGTTTCTAGGTTTTCACCACTTGGAAGAATTTTTTTAGGACTTTTTATAATTTTTTTGTATTTTTGCTACCAAGGCGCCTATTTCCAGGTTTTCACCAAGGCACTTTTTCTTTTTTTTTTTAATTTTTTTAATTTTTGATTTTTTTGGTATTTTTGGAATATATAAGTTTTTTGAGATATATCAAAGCGCCTATTGCTAGGTTTTCAATAAGATGATCATTTTTTAGGACATTTTCTGATTTTTAGAATTTTTTCAGCGTCATATATGAATTTTTTTTGGAATTTTTTTAGGATCAATAAGGTATATACAAAGGATGCCCCAAGATAGAATGAGCATCAAACTCCCAAGCAATATCACATCGTGCAGTCCCAATGTCTAGCGAGGTGGAGGACAATAGGGATTAGCAAGCTGACAGAAGAGATGGAAGACAAGGGAATGAATGAGAATGAATGGAAGAAATCCTCAAAGGAAAACTCCTCAAGAGTACCCAAGCTAGGGAAAAATTATCATGTAAAGTACATATGAATGAGTGATGGAAGGTTAGCATAGGATAAGTCTCAAAGGTGTAATGAAAAAGAAGGAAAGGATGCAGTCCAAAGGAGTAGACATGTCAAGAGGCTTCATAGCATCGTGTTTTACTCTTTTTTATTAGATCAAGACCAAAGGGGAAAACAATAGCGAAAGGCTAGAATGAATGGAGGAAAATAAATATGAAGGCTAAATGGGAAGGGAATGAAAGCAAGATCATCGTAAGATAGCTCACAAGATAGCCAAATTTTTGTGTATAGGTCAACCTTGTCAAGATCAAAGAGAGAAGGTGGGATGGATGAAAGATGTAGAAGAACCATGCATGATGCCTGATTGCCAGATTTTCATCATGGTACTTATCCAAGGTGCCACAAGGGAGTGGTTTTCACCATAGGATGAATTTATTTTCTTTACTTTTGCTACCAAGGCACCTGTTTCCAGGTTTTCACCAAGGCACATTTTCAATTTTTTCATTTTTTTTTCTTTTTTCCCTTTTTTTGAATTTTATAACTTTTGGAAGAAGGAAAGCTTTTAGATAATGCTCCTTGAAAGGATAAACCATGATATGCCAAGGATTCAAAATTATATGCTCAAAGATGCTAATAGGGAAAGGAAGATGGAAGAGAAAAATGGAGGATACGGTTTTATGTAAAGTGAGTGGAGTTGGAAGATAGGAGGAATATGCAAATGAGAAAAAATGATAGAAGGCAAGAGAATAATGAATAGAAGGATTGTGAAAGAGTAGATGGAAAGGAAGGCAAGATCAACATTGATGCACACCTTGGAGGGTGGTGAGAGGATGGAGGAAACTTGAATGAAGGAATACGTGAAGGAATATGTTGAATGTTTAGTAGAGGTTGCGGTTCAGGTGCATGGAATGGAAGAATGTTTTTGAAAGAATATGAGGTGGAAGTCTTGGAAAGCTTGAATGTCAACTTCACTTTTTGTTCAACATGAGACTCTCTTATGAGAGACTTTGGAATCCATATAGCCTTAGCCTTTTTATTTCCTTTTGATGACTTAGAGGGAATATCTTGAATGATGGATTTTGGAACCCATACTTGTCTTGTAGTTTTCTTCTTAGATATCTCTTTTGACTTTATGCCCCCATGTCAATTAGAGGAGACATGGTGATCTTCTTTCTTTGATGGATTCTTGTATTGTTTCTTTTTCTTATATTGAACATCAAGTTACTTCCAAAAGACTTGGGACATGTGGAAGAAGAAGGATAATATGACTGGTGCAGATGGGTGGATGGATGAAAAGGATTCAAAGTTATGCATCTATGTTGATCTTGAGGAAAGATAGGAGATGGAGGGACATAAGGACCCAAGATAGATGATGAATTAGGAGAGTTAGGAGGGGAAAATAAAGGGACATAAGGACCCAATATGGAAGGAAGACATGAAGTCCTTAGTAGTGGTGGAAGAGGTCCAAGGATGGAAGTGGAAGATGCAAAAGGATAATCAATAAGTTCATCAGCATCTATATGACAACCAAGGATATCAACATCTTCAGAGTGAGCATTAGAATTTTCAATAGGATCCTAAACATCTTGAATAAGAGCATTTTCTTTGATAGGATCATTCAAAGCTTGCGAAGACTTAGGAAGAGTAGAAAGTGGAAGTGAACATGGAATGGTAGAACAAGAAGATGGAAGACTTTGATCTTGACAAGGATCTTTGGATAGCACAAGTGCAGAATTTGTCTCTTGAATAGGCTTAACATTGGAAGTAACAAAACCATTTTTAATAACCTTAATGGAAGTATCATCTTTGGAAAGTGCAAGTGTGGTAAGGTTATTTTCATTATCAATAAGCTCAACGGTGTGGGTAGTAGCTTGATCTTGATTCGGAGAAGACTTAAGACATGGTGGAATAAATGAGGAAGGGCGTAAAGGATCAAAAGAACCATGACACAGATAGAGAACATCATGAAAAGGAGTGGATGACATGGAGGGTTCTTGATCTTGATCTTTCTTTATATTATTTTTTGTATTAGTTTTAGAGTCCACTTGACATGAAGCCACTTCTAAGGACAAGGAAGCAGGTTGGAGTTGTATGGAAGACTTTGGAAAAGATGGTGAAGGAATAGCTAAAGTAGGCATTATAGTGCATAAAGACTTAGGCTCTTTAGGTTTAGCATTATCTGAAGTATTTGCAGCCAAGTGAAGGTTAGCTTGAGTATCTTTAAGAGATGGCCCTTGAGGATAACTATAGGGAACCATGTGAAAAGCATTAGGATCTTTGTTGGATGAAGAATTTGTGAAATATTTGGAAGACTTGGCGACTTTAGGAGATGTAGGAGTATTGGAAGAAGTAGGGAATGGAATGGAACCATCACAAGACAAAGGTCTATCATTAACATGATCTTTCTTGAGAGTATAATCTTTATTTTCAGCATGAGAGTTCTTAGAGGATACATTCTTATAGTATTTACATTTATAATTAGCGCATTGAGCTTTCTCTTCCTCAAGTGAAGTAGATGTATCGTCTAGGTATTGTTCACAGAAATCATCAAAGTCTCTTTCAAAATTAGAGTCATATGGATCACCATCACAATATATCCAATGTGACAACCCTTTTCCAATAAGCACAAGCACATGATGAGGACTCTTAGGAATAGGGGTTTCATAGGTATTGTTACATTGTCCATCATCATAGTCATCATAGTCATCATAGTCATCATAGTCATCAAAGATGGGCATGTCACTCTTCATGGAAGAGGTATCACAAGGGCTATCATATTGCTCATCATGGTATGTCTTGTGAAGAGAAGTAAGACTCTTGGGAGAAGTAGAAGAGGAATGAGATCATGAAGAAGAGGAAGGTGAAGACCTAGTGGAAGAAGAAGACTTAGATAATGAGGAATTTGAATAATGTTTAGAATATTCATGATAAGATTTGGAAGATGAAGAATGTGAATAGTGTTTAGAAGAGTCATGATAAGATTTGGAAGAAGGAGGTTGTGATAGGATCATGTTGATAATTCTAGCAAAGGCACTTGATTTAATTGATTTTTCCTCTATTTTCGCCATAAATTTTTCACCCATAAGAGTTTTTGAGGAATAATGCTCTTCAAATTGAGCAAGGAGATCAAGATCATCCATTTTTAAAAGAGGTTCCATAGCAAGATATTTGTAATTCATGGTTTTGGAAGAAGAAGAATCAAGCATGGAAGCGACAGAAGAGATGAAATAGAAGAAAATAGACTAGATAGTAAGAGGAAAAGAATTAGGAAGATGAGAAGAATATCCCATGTGAAGAGAAGACTTTAGAAAAAAACATGGGAAGGGAAGAAGAAAGAAG
This sequence comes from Chamaecyparis obtusa, assembly GCA_027943335.1. NCBI lineage: Eukaryota > Viridiplantae > Streptophyta > Pinopsida > Cupressales > Cupressaceae > Chamaecyparis > Chamaecyparis obtusa. The sequence goes on along the minus strand of BSBK01000615.1, from coordinate 5,347,748 downwards.
AAGACCAAGAGTCATCTTGTGTAATTGATACCATTAACGTTTGTTTGGATGTTGAGCAACATGACAACACCTAGGATCTGACTTGGACTGACCAAGGAAGACTGAGAATAAAAGATGCTTGGTGATAAGATGACCTCACAAAATGTGAACACCAAACTAGGATAATCAAAGTTCTCTAATGTCCAAAGAGAGATGGTAAGATAGAAATTGCAAAAGGTGTTACCAACACTGTCAAAGAGGTGCTTCAAATCAAAGGGTGACTACCCTTGCACTTTTGAATCAGGAGGTTGGACTAGGCCAAAATATAATTGAAATTGAATTTGATGGAAATGGTTTGGACAAAAAGAGTACTAAAATTCTCCAAGAATGTGGCTAACAATTCTAGAGATAAACTCTCACCAAGAATTTTCTTTCAACTTGACAATTATTTTCAAGGTGACTTTGTAAACCAAATGATGCTATCCCTAGAGGACAAAGACAAGTCTCTAATGACAAGATAGAAAATCAAGCTGTAAAAAGGTTGGTGCTTCAACTCAAGAACTCAGTTTTTGTGTTCATTTTAAAAGATCAAGTACATCAACAGATTTTTATCATTGATCAAGCACATAAGACAAAAATCAAGGAGTTCAAGCAAGCAATTGTCTTCAAACAATGAACAAGGGGCAAAGCAACCTTGCACATGAACAATCAAGTGACTTAGTATGATACTCCTTAAAGATTCTACTTGTGCATGTTCTTGAAAATGTTTTAGCAGGCATGTAGAACACAACAACATCTTAGCAAGCTATCTAAAAGGATATACATGGCTTTTCTAAAGGGCATCCTTGATATACGCAAGGTACGTGAGGCAAAAATCCGTAGATGAGAAGAATAAAAAATCACACAGCCGGGGGGAGACGGTAACCCAAATCTCCTCCTTCACTTCTCAAAGGTATAAAGTTCTTTGAGACTTAGCCAAGAGTGAAATATAACTCATTCCCAAGAGAGATGTCTTTGGATTCACCTCTTGATATTTATACTCCGCCGAAACATGGGAGTTAAGGTCATCCCTTGAGGTGATGAAATCCCCAAGAAGGCCTTCTAAAAAAATGAAAAGTAAGTAATTTCTCTATCAAAAAGTATTGAAAATCACTAAAGGTGGAACACTTAACGCTTAAAACAAATATGAGGTGAGTCCACAAGGTGGAACACTTAACACCCCACATAAGCTACAAACGAGTCCACAACCTAGAAAACAAGTGAGTTCCAAAAAGCACAAAAGGGTTGCCTCTTTTGTGATAGGTATTGGAACATGCTCATTAGATGGTCTAGGGGCACTATGGTTAAACATACCTCATTTAAACAATTTATTTCTAGTAGGTGTATGGAGCTCATCACCCATATTATTTTCTAGATGATCCTTATAGTATGACCTAGTGTATCTTTGTCTACTATGAGTAATTCTGACAAGATACCTAAAAAAATTCTTTATGCTTAACTAGCAACTGGTAAACACAAATTTAAGAGTCACCACCCACAAACTTGTGGGGATAGATTTTTAAAATAGTCTTCAAATACAACAATAAACAGTCAATAGAAAACTATAACAAGCTTTATTGCATAAATATATTTTAAAATCCCCAGAAGAGTCACTAATTTTGTTAGCACCTAAAACTGCAGATGATCAAAAATAATTCGAAAGCCTTTGATTCTTAACTCTTTTAGTCCCAATAAATGCATCTTTTAGTAATAAACACTGAGGTATTAAGGATTTAAATCCTTCTTCACTTTGAGCTCTAAGCTACAGGTTGGTATACCTATCAGATTCAATTCTTTAAATATCACAATAGTTATCTATATGCTTGATACATATGTAAACATATAACTCTCAACAAAACTTTAAAGTAAATCATTATTTAAATTGATTGACAGTGAAACAGTGCAACCAAATAAATGACCAGTGCCAAATCCTAGGGTATCAGAGTAATAAACATACATCTATAGAAAACTTTGTCATTCAAATAACCCCAAAACATAGATAAGATGCCTTACAAATTATCCTCTCATGTATATACTATATCATCAGATCCATGCACAAATATTGAAATCTTTGAGAACTCACTCAAGAATTACCCTTCCCTTGAAAGAAACTTGAGATTCAGCCCCACTATTTACCTTGTAGAATGATGCCTTTAAAACTGCCTGACAGATTAAATGCACAAAGAAATCAAATTCATACATGAAGACAAAAAAACATATACAAGGGATATTAGTATATTTTCATTAACAAATCTTTTGTATCAGTACATTTAGAAACTAAGATTCCTCAGAATCAAAACACTAAAACTAGAAACTCCTAATACACTGAGTAATTCACCACCTTTCAAAAATTCTTAGAACTTACTATATATAGAAAAATCCATATTGGAATCCTTGAGAAAAGGATGCAACAAGCTTCAGATGGCTTCGATAGTGACTTTCACTAGAATATAAAAATATATTTAAATTGCAACGGCAGTAGAGGAAAATGGTGCTAGAAGTTGTTTCTTCTCATGGTGAGTTCCCTTTGAGTTGCACCTTTGTTTGTTGGTATTTAGAGTAACTATCAAAGTTGTTATGTGAATGATGACTACCACCTGGCTAAACTACATCATCCTCTTCATAGTAATTACTATTCCTATTCTTATAGATCAAGTGCAATGCTGGAATCTCACTCCTCTTCTATTGCTCTTAGTTCAAATGTATCTAGCTTCTTCTTATTGTGGTCCACTGTAACAAACCCTAGAAAGAAACCCTCCATCATTTCAAATACTTGGAAGCAATGGTTAATTGATCAGTTTTTAAAATGTGACCATTGATCTTAGTCTTTCCTGGCACATCGGGCGGATCATAAAAATCAACAAACAGTCAATTTGGCTTTTAAAATCAACCGGCCACATCATCTTTTTCCTTGGTCAATCAGAAAAGACCATGTCTGCAACACTTGGCACCTTAACCCTTAGTCATCTAGCGAATACACAACTAAAGCCATTCACTAGGTTGCCGAAAGAAAATGTTAACCCATGTCTGGTCTGGAGATCATGCGAATGAAGCATTCACATGATCACTAAGTCAATCCTTAACCCTATGTTCCATCTAGTGAACAAACAACCACCGCCCAATCTATTTTCATCAACAGTCCAAATTCTATCTCCAAGCCTTTAAACTTTAACTCAACCTTGATCACAAGATCACGTGACTAAAGTATTCGCTAGATCTTGAAACATTTCTTTTAACCTCAGTTACATTCAGAGAACATGAGATAGCCTTTATTTGCCAAGTCACCAGATCCTTCACTTAACCCTAATTATATCTTGAGACTACATGCTAACCATTTATCCTATCCTTAGAGAGATCTAAGAGTTGTCACAACATCATGATCAATAAAACTTCATGCATCTCTATGTTGCATTCATACAACAACCGTTAGATCAAAGCAGATCTACGGTGACTTGAAACCTGGAGCATCCTAGCCCCACTTGACAACTGGATATATCGCTACCGTTAGATGAAAGGATCCAATGGTCGATGTTCTTTTTCCTCCCAATTGGACCCATAGTGGTAACTCATGGCTCAATACAAAATCAATGGTGGTCACAACATCATGATCAAAAACATCTAATCACCTTTTTATTATGGACATACAATAGTCGTTAGATCAAACACAAGCTGCCAGTCTCTTAAAACATTCAGTAACCAAGCACAGTGAATGTGTGTTGATAGATCATCCAAATCAAATGGTTGTAATTTGAAAAATGTACTTGGTCCCACCTGATAGAGATGCTAAGTAACCGCTGCATCGATGGTTCTTGCAACATCACGATGGGTAAATCTTTTCTTTGCAGATGTGTGACAACTATTAGATCAAAACAAGAGATTAAGGGCTTTAATAAAAGCCAAAACCTTAGTGAAATATACCATTAGGACTTAGGGAAATTAATAAAAATCATTGGGGCTTAGAGTTTAGGAAAAATAAAGCATCAGCCTAGGTGGATAAAAGTCTTAAGAAGTATGGTGACACCTGATGGTAAAATAAAGCACATGCTTTATAAGGATTTTAAGTGACCCAAAAAGGTAATGAGGAAAAAGAACAAGGGTAGGGTTTCTTGGACTTAGGTAAATTTTCAAAACCCTTTGCATGGATAAACCCTAGTTCCTTATCAAGTTGAAATGATTGGATCTCACTGGTTTTTGCATTAAAATTTATGTGATCCTAACTAAAGCTTGAACACATTCTAAATTATCCATGGCTAAGCTCGCAAGCTATGAAACCTGATAAATCTTCTTCACTAATAAAAACAAGTTGCAGCGAGGGCAAGACAACTTTATAGGGTTTTGCAAGGAATAGACCATTTTCTTTGGATTTTTTGAAATGATAGGAAAATGGACTAACACTTAGCTTATATCCAAACTTGGGACAAAATCATTTAGATAAAACACCAAACACATTGCATCATTAGGCCTAAGATGGCAAGGAATTTTATTTAACTCTTAAAAACTCTAGTGTTAAAATCTAAGATGATTTCATTGGGATTCTTTTGTATTATTTTTATTTCTCCCAATTTGAATTTATAATATGTATGATCCCCATATTTTTTCTTGAAAACTCTCTAAAATTCTTGCTAATTCTCAATATGACTATCTAGTAGGCCCTTGTACCATTCTCCGGCATCATCAAGAAGTGATTGCATAAACTTCATTATCACGTCCTCATAGTGAACCTCAAAATTGTCCAACACATTTCTGAATGTCATGATGTGATCTTCACTAGGCACACCCCCATTTCCTAAAAAATTAGGAATCTTAGATCTCAAAGTATTATCTATATCACTTGGATAACCTAAAATACCAGTGAAGTCAATTTGTCTATATGTACTCAAATGGATCTATGGTCTTAAGAAAGGGTTATTTTTATAATTTTGGGGATTAGCATTATTCAGAGATGGAGGGGAAAGTTGTGCATTAGGTTTTGAATTTCATTTCATAAGGACCTATTGATGATTCAACTACTAGGCCTACAAATTCATGAATTGTTGCAATAATTACTAGTATTTTTTTTGGTGGTGCAACATTTTTTGGTACATCTAATCTTGTGTAATATTTACTGGTTGAAGTCTTGGTAAAGGAACTGAGATTTGGGGGGTAGATATATGCGGTACGTGTAAAGTTATTAAAGGTTCAAGAGGGGGAACATTGGTGATTACATTTGGTCTTGGTATAGAAACACCCTCTTGTCTAGTTATAAGATCAATCACAGGCTTAGGATTTTCTTGAGCTTAAAATTTTTTCAAATTCTATTGTTGTGGCTCTTTATCCTCTCTTTTAGCCATAGTATCTAAGTACTTAATTCTCCTAAGTAACCATGTCTTTCTTATAAACATTTCTTGTCTAGTGTATTCAGCATCAATTTCTTCAAGTTCTTCTTTAAGATCTTCATCTATGAGCTCTCTAGTTTTTATCTTTGAGACAACATTTGAAGTTTCTCCAGTATACAAAGTTTCCCTGGATGAATCAATGTTACTATTAGGGAAGTTATGTTTTGGTTTCTCTATTTTAGTATTTATCAATAAACCATTAAATATATTTTCTTCCTTTTCTTTCAAGCTATCCATTTCATCTCTTTTTAGATGCTCCTTCTGATCTTCCCTCTCTAATTCTACCTGAAACTCCTTAGCCATTACTTCCAACCTTTGATTAAAATCCCTAAATCTTTCATCTTGAGACTCTTGAAAATTTTTAGGAGCTTTAGGAGGTTTAGTATGAGATGTAACTTTGAAACCCAAGTCTTCATCAACATAAATATGATTACCATCATCATCATAACAATAGTACCTGAACCTTCTTGGAATCTCAGAATGGTATTGTTGACACCTAAAAATCCACTTTTTAACTAAAAAATATTTTAATTGATAAAAGTACCGATGACATCATCATTATTTATTTAATTATTTAATTAATTAATTTTTATTTTTTTTATCCTCCTCTATCTTAATTAAATCTATTTAATTAAGGAATCCTTTCCAAAAATATTTAAATCAAATTTGAATGATAATCCCTCCTATTTATTAAATTTATTTAATTAATAAAGTCTCAACCCAAACCCTCTTTAAATAAATTAATATTTAATTAAATCCCTAAAACCTTAGATATCTTCTATAATCTCCTACCCCTATCATCTCATCCCTAATCACTCCCTAACCCTACTTAAGGGGTGATTCCTAACCCTCTTAGCCTAATCCTCTCCCCTTTGATCCAAGGTCAACACCCTCATTAATGAGCCTTAAAATCTCATTAATGACCTCTTACAACCTCATGAATAGCTCTTACAAACTCTTAATAAGAGTCTATGTCTCTTCTTCCACCCTTGTCCTCTAGCACTCTTCCCTAGTGTTTCTCACACATGTGTGAGCAACCCTCTATCCTTATCCCTTTGTCCCTAAGGCTTAACCCTTGGTCCTAAACCATAACCACCCTTCCTAATCCAAGCCTCTTCTCAAAATATATAAAGATCCCTCATTCCATGAGAAAAAAAAACAATTCACATCTCATTTTCATAGCATTTTTATAATGTGCATTTGCATCTAGATTATCATAGTATATTTAGCATTGTTAGAATTACTTCATTTTAATGCTTTATAAAACATCTTAGCTTAGAATAATGGATTAAAATAGTTTATTTCATGATTTTCATATCATTTACATCTCATATTACACTTATCTTTCAGTTAAAATCAACTTTGCAACCTCATCCTTAGCTTAAATCTGCATTTACTTCATTTGCACCCTCAGAACCCTAGGGGAAAAATAGGTTCCCCATACCTAGTTTTGTATCATTATTGGATCTCTATGGATTTTAAATGTTCCTAATCCTCCCTATTTAGCATTTGGTACATGATCATTGTGTTTTGAGAGCACACCCACATCCCTCTTTTATGATCAAAGCAAACGGTGACATGGTGCTCCTGTTTAAGCTCAATCTAAGGTGGCCTACGAATAGATTTTCTCTATGTTGATGCCTGCTATGTTTGACTAATTTTTTTATGTTTCAAAATTCTCCTAAAAGGTTAGGTTCATGTCTCTCACATTTTGGGATGCCTGGTGGGACCCCCACCACGCTTTACAACTGCATTTTTAGGAGTTTGTGAGCCAAAAAACTAACTTTTTTTGGAAAACTCATAATACCCAGTGAGAATTATAGTATGATTAAAATATCTTGGGGTTTTTTTCTCATATTGGAACTTATGTATAATCATACTAGGAGTGCCCAAAATTTGTATAGGACTTCTGCATATAATTTTTGGCCTTTTACTTCTCTTCTGGCCTTGTTTGCTTGTATGAGGGGTTAGGTCTACTTGTATGAGCATTCATCCTGACTCGTACAAGTAAAAAATTTGAAATAACCTATCCTATTTACTCATATGGGAAACAAGGGGCATGTGTAATGCCATAATCTTGGGTTTTTTTGAGTTTTTAGGTCCATTTGGCATCCCTATTGCTCCTAATCTTCAAATTTGTAGTATCTAACTTGGTTTTTTGTAGGATATCCTTGGAGATAAATTTTAACATTAAAAACATCAAGGTTATAACACCTAGTAACTCATTTTGTTGTTTAGGATCTATGGCAATTTCATTTAAAGCTTAAAAAGAACCTTTCATGTAATCTCAAATGCCTAACTGAGTAAAATTGCATCTTTTCCTAAAGGGTCAAAAACTCAATCTACCTCATCCTAAAGTCATCAAAATCCATCTTCATGCTTTATTTTGGGTAAAAAGAAATGTCATCTAACAATCTTGAGTTTTTTAAGGTTTCATGTAATCCTAAAAGCAATCTAGGAACACTCTAAACCTTTGGGCCTAAAATGAACCCTAAACACAAAATCTTGAAATCTCAAAAATAGAAATGAACAATCAAAAATATGTCTTGAAAGATTGAAAAATAAAAGGAATCTCAAACTTCATGTTTTATTTTGGTCCTAAAGGGGAGAAACCCTAAAAATCTCATCTTGAGTGCACTAAGGAAAGTTGGAACAAATCTCAGATCAAAACATTATTTTTTGGGCTCTAAAAAGGAATCAAAAAACCAAATCTTGAATGACTCTAATGGAATGAACCAATCAAATTTAAAGCTATTTCATGTTTGAGTTTTTAAAAGAACAATCTTGAGTGCACAAGGAGAAAATCAAAGCAATTTTGTCAAAAGCAAGTTCATTTTGGGATCCTAAAAGCAAAATCAATCTTGAATGCTTAAATAAAACTCTTGAAAATATTTTCAAAAGATTTTCTATTTTCAAGGAATAAACATTCACATCCTAAACATATGTGCTTGAGAGTACTAGCATAAACACACTTAATCAAGTTGGGAAATTAACTCTTCATGATGTGTTTTTAGTAGTTTTCAAAAATTATGCAAATCCTTATTAATCTAAGTGATGTAAAATAATTGAACTAGGACAAGTTCATTTGTTTTACCTATAGCGAGGCATGTCCATAGAGGAAAGTGCTTCCTCTGTGGAGAATGACCTCAAATTAGTACTTCTCTAATCAGTATAGAAACAAAGTGTTAAGAAAACTCTCGCTTCATCCCCTCAAGCTCGGGCCATGCATGTCGATGGTAGCCTGAGGTAGGTGAATATCCCTACTATTTTAGCATGGTCAACTAGTGATGAAGGGTGCTCCCCTTAATACCACAAACACATAACAGAAATAGAGAAACAACAACAATATGCAAGAACAGAAAATTGGCTTCTTATTATCTCCACAAATGTGGAATTACAAACTTTTAGAATTACAATATGCAAAGCCACATGGGCATTCCCTTACAATATTCTGTAGGACAAAGCCTCGAATCAATACCCAGATCTACTACCCAAAACTATTCTGAACTGCCTAAGACAATAATACAGCCTTCCTTATATAGGCAATTTTTCACCGCCTGGGAAGGTTCCAGAAATTTAGCCCTAAGGGCCGACCAAACTTAGGATTATTTTATTTTTCAATTTATTACATCAAAGTCAGCTCAAAATAACTTTTGAAACCCGAACAGAAATTTTGAAGGAAAATTATTTTCTGCCATTTCAGGTGACCCGACTTCCGAAGATCATAAGTCCTCACCAGTTGACCCGATTGACTATTATAACCCCATTTCGGAAATGCCACGAAGCACTCTACAGGCTTGACCTGCGCAAGCGCCTGTCACTCAAATTTTCGACCTCATCCGGGGCCTCTAAAGCCTTCAAAACTGAGTTCAAAGTTTCTGTACCCTACTGCCAATACCAGAAATCTTCAATATCTTCCAATATACACTTGATCTGGGAATGAAACTTTACTGGAAGACTTATATGACCAAAATGAACCTCCAAGAGAGAAATCAGATCATTCTGAGCACATAAGAAAATTACCAAAAATAGTAACTTTCCATAAATAGCAGCTCTGCACAAAATAACCCTTATTGAATAAAAACATAAATATTTTTGGGTGATGCAAGATTGCTCTTACACCCAGGATGCTCCTGCATCAGACACCCGGGGTAATTTGAGAAGTGACCCTATCACGACTCAGGTGTGTAGAGGAAAACTAAGACGGTTAACCTCCTCCTTTGTTAGCCATGATGAATCTTCAACAGGTCATCCTTTCCACTTGACCAGATATTCTTCATATGTCTTGTTCCTTGTGCTTCTGCCAACACGACTGTCCAGTATATCTTCAATCTCCTTAGTGTCTGAACTAGTTGCTGGAATACTCCACTGTGCTGCTGTGATCTCATCTTCAACACCTCCCTCATGATACTCTGTCAGATCTGAAATGTTAAACACTAGTGAACTATTTAGCTCGGTAGGCAATTCTACCTCATATGCATTTCCTGAATCATGTTTCTTCAATATCCTGCATGGTCCAAACTTCTTCATTTTTAGCTTGTTATATGTACCAACTGGAAACCGCTCCTTCCGCAAATGAACCATGACTTCATCACCAAATTGAAATTCCTTATACCTCCTTTTCTCATCCGCCTTAGCCTTATACTGTGCATTCATCTTGGTAATATGCTTCCTCACCTCCTCATGGATGTTCTTCAAGTGTTCTGTAAAATCCTCAGCTTCAGCACTACTTATTTCTCCTTTATCTATCTTTCTCAATTCAGATGCATTTCTTGGACTACTTCCATATACAATCTGGAATGGTGATTTACCAGTGCTCCTGTTGACAGAATTATTGTATGCAAATTCTACCTGTGGTAAAATCAAATCCCATCCTGTTGGCTTATCTCCAACCAAACATCTCAGCAAATTTCCCAAACTCCTATTCACCACCTCTGTCTGTCCATCAGTCTGTGGATGATGTGATGAACTAAACTTCAAATCTGTCTTCAACTTCTTCCACAATGTACGCCAAAAATATCCAACAAACTTAGTGTCCCGATCTGAAACTATGGTCTTTGGCAAACCATGAAGTCTCACTACTTCTCTGAAAAACAATTCTGCTACATGAACAGCATCATTAGTCTTCTTGCAGGGAATAAAATGTGCCATCTTTGAAAATCTATCAACTACCACAAAAATTGAATCATGTCCCCGCTGAGTCCTCGGTAAACCAAGAACAAAGTCCATGCTGATATCCTCCCAAGGCTTCTCTGGTACAGGTAATGGCTGATACAATCCTATATTCTGCTTCACTCCTTTCGCCATCTGACATACTCTACAACTCTGTACAAACTTCTTCACATCTTGCTGCAACTGTGGCCAATAATAATTCTCACTAACCAAACCAACGGTTTTATCATGACCAAAATGTCCAGCCAATCCTCCGCTATGCTTCTCCTTGATGAGATTCCCCCTCATAGAACTTCGTGGAATGCACAACTGACTCCCTCTGAATAGCATATCATCCTGGATGATGAAATTCAACCATTTCATCCTGTCTAGAGTAACAGGTTCTGTACAAGCTTTCCAAGCTTCACCAAAATCAGGATCCTCTGGATACAAATTCTTGAGTTCCTTGAACCCAACCACTTCAATCTGCATTTCTGTCAACAATAGTTGCCTTCTGCTAAGAGCATCTGCAACCCTATTAGACTTTCCACTCCTATGTTTCAAAACAAATGTATAACTCTGCAAAAACTCAACCCACTTCAAATGCCTTTGATTCAATTTTCCTTGACTATTCAAATATTGCAAAGCTTGATGATCAGTATACAAAACAAACTCCTTAGGAAGTAGATAATGTCTCCACTTCTTTAATGCCTGAACTATAGCATAAAATTCTTGATCATAAACAGAATATTTCCTCTTGGCATCATTTAACTTCTCACTGAAATACGCAATAGGTTTACCTTCTTGGCTCATAACAGCTCCTATTGCAGTACCACTAGCATCACAATCTACTTGAAACACCTTATTAAAATTTGGAAGTGCTAAAACAGGTTGTTCTGTAACTTTTTGTTTTAATAATTGAAAACTCTTTTCTGCCCCATTAGTCCACTTAAACTCTTTTCTATCCCCTCTCATTGTTTCAGTCAAGGGTCCACAAATACTGCTAAAATTTTTGATAAACTTTCTGTAAAAGCTAGCTAGACCATGAAAAGATCTTACCTCAGTAGCACTCCTTGGAGTAGGCCATTCAAGGATAGCCTGTACCTTCTCTGGGTCCATTTTTAGACCTTCTGCTGAAACTACAAATCCCAAATACACCAACTCTTTCTTCACAAAACTGCACTTCTTCAAATTAATCAACAATTTCTCTTCTCTCAACTTCTCAAATACCATACGAATATGCATCATATGCTCATCCAATGTCTTACTAAAGATCAAAATATCATCTAGGTAAACAATAACAAACTTACCCAGAAATTCTTTCAGAACCTCATTCATGAGCTGCATGAAAGTGCTCGGTGCATTGGTTAGCCCAAAAGGCATGACTAACCACTCATATAGTCCTTCCTTTGTCTTGAAGGCAGTCTTCCATTCATCTCCTTCTCTGATCTGAATCTGATGATATCCACTTTTCAGATCTATCTTTGAGAAATACACAGCTCCACTCAAACAATCCATAATATCATCCATTCGTGGCAATGGAAACCTGTACTTGATTGTGATCTTGTTTATTGCCCTAGAATCTGTACACATCCTCCATTCTCCATTCTTCTTTGGTGCTAATACTGCTGGTACAGCATAGGGACTCAGACTCTCACGGATCAATCCTTTCTGTAACAGTTCATGTACTTGTCTGTTCAACTCCTCACTTTCTGCAGGTGTCATTCTGTGTGCTGCCTTATTCAGAGAACTCGCTCCTGGGATCAAGTCCATCTGATGACTGATCTTCTTGACTGGTGGTAATCCATCAGGCACGTTATCGGATACAATATCCTGAAACTCATTCAAAAAATCTGCAACTTCTACAGGAACATCTTCTACTTCCTCTTTACCAGCTTTTGGAATTAAAGCAAAACATACATGCTCATGCCTCATACCATCTAGGAATTTCCTTCCATCAACAAATGTTATTCTTGCATTACCACATACCTTTTCTTCGGTTTCCTTCAATGGCTTTAGCTTATGTCGCACTCCATCCTTTGTCATGGAATAGGTATTCGCACGACCATCGTGTACATCACATCTGTCAAACTGTCACGGTCTACCCAATAACATATGACATGCATCCATAGAGATGATATCACATAGTACCTCATCTTGGTACCCGCCGATCTTGAACTTCACTAGGCATTGTTCATTGACCATGACCTTGTGGTCATCCTGTACCCAGGCAATCCGATATGGATGTGGGTGTTTCTGTCTCTTGAGCTTCAACTTTGTCACCATCTCTTCTGACACCAAATTGTCAGTGCTTCCACTATCAATAATCACATCACAACATTTACCTTCACACTTGCACCTGGTGCGAAACAGGCTTCTCCTTTGCTCAGGTTCATTCTCACCACTCAACAGGACTCTTCTGTTAATCAACGTTTCTCCTCTTTCAGCATCTTCAGAATTTGATGATCTGGCATCTTCATCTACATGTGCAACTCTGGCCTGGCCTTCATTTCTCCTGTCTGTTCTACCTTGGCGCTGAGGACATTCAAATGCCCTATGACCTTCTTCTCCACAGTGAAAACATGTTCCACGGAAGCCTCCTCGTCCAGATCCTTGTCCTCTTCCTCTTCCCCTCTGATCTCTATTATTCTGATCCTGGAAGCGATTGGAATTATTTCCACGTTGATTCTGACTGCTACTGGCCTCATCCTTCTTTTTCAGATCTTCATTTCGGCCACCATATGACCGTCCACCAGATCGTCCACCGCGACCTCTTCCATTTTGTCTGCTCTCGAACTTCTTGTTCAGCTTTTCCTCTACTTTTAGGGCAAATTGGTATGCCTCCTCAATACTGTTCATTCGAACCAGATTCAACTCCTCCTAAATGCTTGGCCTTAACCCATTAAGGTATCGGGCAACTTTCTCCTTATCAGCTTCTGCATGGCCTGTTCTGATGAGAAGTCGATAGAACTCCTCTGTATACTCCTGAACAGATCTTCCTGCTTGCTTCAAACTCTACATTTTCTTCAGTAGGTCAAGCTCATAATCAACAGGAATGAACTGCCGCTTCAATTTATCCACCATCCGATCCCATCTTGTGATTTTATCTTTCCCTCTTCTATTTCACTCCAATTGAATTTCTTGCCACCAGATCTTCGCATGACCTTTCAGTCTAGCCTTCACAAATTTGACTCTATCAGGATCGTCAACATCTTCGTACTCAAAATATTCCTCACATTCATTGATCCAGTCAATCAATTCCTCTGGGTTAAGATTTCCAGAAAATGTAGGAACCTCAATCTTAGGTCTTTTCCCAATCTTGGAAATGGCCCGAAAAAGTCTTTCTTCCTCCTGGTTCACAATTTCAACTTCTCCTGCTTGATATTCTTCTTCGGATTCATCCTCGCTTTCATCTCTGACATTAAGATTCATTCCTCTGCGAATCTCTTCTTGCAATGCTCTCACTTGTCTCTGCAGCTCTCTAACCTCATGTGTTACGACACCAGCTCTTCCGCCACGTTCCCTTCGTGGAGGCATTTTCGCGATGTGCGCTGAAACCCTAGCTACGGTCCTGGTGCAAACTGCCTCACAGTCGATGATCTGTTTACATACTCAAGAACTACTGCTCTGATACCACTTGATGAAGGGTGCTCCCCTTAATACCACAAACACATAACAGAAATAGAGAAACAACAACAATATGCAAGAATAGAAAATTGGCTTCTTATTATCTCCACAAATGTGGAATTACAAACTTTCAAAATTACAATAGGCAAAGCCACATGGGCATTCCCTTACAATATTCTGTAGGACAAAGCCTCAAATCAATACCCAGATCTACTACCCAAAACTATTTTGAACTGCCTAAGACAATAATACAGCCTTCCTTATATAGGCAATTTTTCACCGCCTGGGAAGGTTCCAGAAATTTAGCCCTAAGGGCCGACCAAACTTAGGATTATTTTATTTTTCAATTTATTACATCAAAGTCGGCTCAAAATAACTTTTGAAACCCGAACATAAATTTTGAAGGAAAATTATTTTCTGCCATTTCAGGTGACCCGACTTCCGAAGATCATAAGTCATCACCAGTTGACCCAATTGACTATTATAACCCCATTTCAGAAATGCCACGAAGCGCTCTACAGGCTTGACCCGCGCAAGCGCCTGTCACTCAAATTTTCAACCTCATCCGGGGCCTCTAAAGCCTTCAAAACTGAGTTCAAAGTTTCTGTACCCTGCTACCAATACCGGAAATCTTCAATATCTTCCAATATACACTTGATCTGGCAATGAAATTTTACTGGCAGACTTATATGACCAAAATGAACCTCCAAGAAAGAAATCAGATCATTCTGAGCACATACAAAAATTACCAAAAATAGTAACTTTCCATAAATAGCAGCTCTGCACAAAATAACCCTTATTGAATAAAAACATAAATATTTTTGGGTGATGCAAGATTGCTCTTACACCCAGGATGCTCCTGCATCAGACACCGGGGGTAATTTGAGAAGTGACCCTGTCACGACTCAGGTGTGTAGAGGAAAACCAAGACGGTTAACCTCCTCCTTTGTTAGCCATGATGAATCTTCAACAGGTCATCCTTTCCACTTGACCAGATATTCTTCATATGTCTTGTTCCTTGTGCTTCTGCCAACACGACTGTCCAGTATATCTTCAATCTCCTTAGTGTCTGAACTAGTTGCTGGAATACTCCACTGTGCTGCTGTGATCTCATCTTCAACACCTCCCTCGTGATACTCTGTCAGATCTGAAATGTTAAACACTGGTGAAATATTTAGCTCGGTAGGCAATTCTACCTCATATGCATTTTCTGAATCATGTTTCTTCAATATCCTGCATGGTCCAAACTTCTTCATTTTCAGCTTGTTATATGTACCAACTGGAAACCGCTCCTTCCGCAAATGAACCATGACTTCATCACCAAATTGAAATTCCTTATACCTCCTTTTCTCATCCGCCTTAGCCTTATACTGTGCATTCATCTTGGTAATATGCTTCCTCACCTCCTCATGGATGTTCTTCAAGTGTTCTGTAAAATCCTCAGCTTCAGCACTACTTATTTCTCCTTTATCTATCTTTCTCAATTCAGATGCATTTTTTGGACTACTTCCATATACAATCTGGAATGGTGATTTACCAGTGCTCCTGTTGACAGAATTATTGTATGCAAATTCTACCTGTGGTAAAATCAAATCCCATCCTGTTGGCTTATCTCCAACCAAACATCTCAGCAAATTTCCCAAACTCCTATTCACCACCTCTGTCTGTCCATCAGTCTGTGGATGATGTGATGAACTAAACTTCAAATCTATCTTCAACTTCTTCCACAATGTACGCCAAAAATATCCAACAAAATTAGTGTCCCGATCTGAAACTATGGTCTTTGGCAAACCATGAAGTCTCACTACTCTGAAAAACAATTCTGCTACATGAACAGCATCATTAGTCTTCTTGCAGGGAATAAAATGTGTCATCTTTGAAAATCTATCAACTACCACAAAAATTGAATCATGTCCCCGCTGAGTCCTCGGTAAACCAAGAACAAAGTCCATGCTGATATCCTCCCAAGGCTTCTCTGGTACAGGTAATGGCTGATACAATCCTGTATTCTGCTTCACTCCTTTCGCCATCTGACATACTCTGCAACTCTGTACAAACTTCTTCACATCTTGCTGCAACTGTGGCCAATAATAATTCTCACTAACCAAACCAACGGTTTTATCACGACCAAAATGTCCAGCCAATCCTCTGCTATGCTTCTCCTTGATGAGATTCCCCCTCATAGAACTTCGTGGAATGCACAACTGACTCCCTCTGAATAGCATATCATCATGGATGATGAAATTCAACCATTTCATCCTGTCTAGAGTAACAGGTTCTGTACAAGCTTTCCAAGCTTCACCAAAATCAGGATCCTCTGGATACAAATTCTTGAGTTCCTTGAACCCAACCACTTCAATCTGCATTTCTGTCAGCAATAGTTGCCTTCTGCTAAGAGCATCTGCAACCCTATTAGACTTTCCACTCCTATGTTTCAAAACAAATGTATAACTCTGCAAAAACTCAACCCACTTCAAATGCCTTTGATTCAATTTTCCTTGACTATTCAAATATTGCAAAGCTTGATGATCAGTATACAAAACAAACTCCTTAGGAAGTAGATAATGTCTCCACTTCTTTAATGCCTGAACTATAGCATAAAATTCTTGATCATAAACAGAATATTTCCTCTTGGCATCATTTAACTTCTCACTGAAATACGCAATAGGTTTACTTTCTTGGCTCATAACAGCTCCTATTGCAGTACCACTAGCATCACAATCTACTTGAAACACCTTATTAAAATCTGGAAGTGCTAAAATAGGTTGTTCTGTAACTTTTTGTTTTAATAATTGAAAACTCTTTTCTGCCCCATTAGTCCACTTAAACTCTTTTCTATCCCCTCTCATTGTTTCAGTCAAGGGTCCACAAATACTGCTAAAATTTCTGATAAACTTTCTGTAAAAGCTAGCTAGACCATGAAAAGATCTTACCTCAGTAGCACTCCTTGGAGTAGGCCATTCAAGGATAGCCTGTACCTTCTCTGGGTCTATTTTTAGACCTTCTGCTGAAACTACAAATCCCAAATACACCAACTCTTTCTTCACAAAACTGCACTTCTTCAAATTAATCAACAATTTCTCTTCTCTCAACTTTTCAAATACCATACGAATATGCATCATATGCTCATCCAATGTCTTACTAAAGATCAAAATATCATCTAGGTAAACAATAACAAACTTACCCAGAAATTCTTTCAGAACCTCGTTCATGAGCCGCATGAAAGTGCTCAGTGCATTGGTTAGCCCAAAAGGCATGACTAACCACTCATATAGTCCTTCCTTTGTCTTGAAGGCAGTCTTCCATTCATCTCCTTCTCTGATCTAAATCTGATGATATCCACTTTTCAGATCTATCTTTGAGAAATACACAGCTCCACTCAAACAGTCCATAATATCATCCATTCGTGGCAATGGAAACCTGTACTTGATTGTGATCTTGTTTATTGCCCTAGAATCTGTACACATCCTCCATTCTCCATTCTTCTTTGGTGCTAATACTGCTGGTACAGCACAGGGACTCAGACTCTCACGGATCAATCCTTTCTGTAACAGTTCATGTACTTGTCTGTTCAACTCCTCACTTTCTGCAGGTGTCATTCTGTGTGCTGCCTTATTCGGAAAACTCGCTCCTGGGATCAAGTCCATCTGATGACTGATCTTCTTGACTGGTGGTAATCCATCAGGCACGTTATCGGATACAATATCCTGAAACTCATTCAAAAAATCTGCAACTTCTACAGGAACATCTTCTACTTCCTCTTTACCAGCTTTTGGAATTAAAGCAAAACATACATGCTCATGCCTCATACCATCTAGGAATTTCCTTCCATCAACAAATGTTATTCTTGCATTACCACATACCTTTTCTTCAGTTTCCTTCAATGGCTTTAGCTTATGTCGCACTCCATCCTTTGTCAGGGAATAGGTATTCGCACGACCATCGTGTACAGCACATCTGTCAAACTGCCACGGTCTGCCCAATAACATATGACATGCATCCATAGAGATGATATCACATAGTACCTCATCTTGGTACCCGCCGATCTTGAACTTCACTAGGCATTGTTCATTGACCATGACCTTGTGGTCATCCTGTACCCAGGCAATCCGATATGGATGTGGGTGTTTCTGTCTCTTGAGCTTCAACTTTGTCACCATCTCTTCTGACACCAAATTGTCAGTGCTTCCACTATCAATAATCACATCACAACATTTACCTTCACACTTGCACCTGGTGCGAAACAAGCTTCTCCTTTGCTCAGGTTCATTCTCACCACTCAACAGGACTCTTCTGTTAATCAACATTTCTCCTCTTTCAGCATCTTCAGAATTTGATGATCTAGCATCTTCATCTACATGTGCAACTCTAGCCTGGCCTTCATTTCTCCTGTCTGTTCTGCCTTGGCGCTGAGGACATTCAAATGCCCTATGACCTTCTTCTCCACAGTGAAAACATGTTCCACGGAAGCCTCCTCGTCCAGATCCTTGTCCTCTTCCTCTTCCCCTCTGATCTCTATTATTCTGATCCTGGAAGCGATTGGAATTATTTCCACGCTGATTCTGACTGCTACTGGCCTCATCCTTCTTTTTCAGATCTTCATTTCGGCCACCATATGACCGTCCACCAGATCGTCCACCGCGACCTCTTCCATTTTGTCTGCTCTCGAACTTCTTGTTCAGCTTTTCCTCTACTTTTAGGGAAAATTGGTATGCCTCCTCAATACTGTTCATTCGAACCAGATTCAACTCCTCCTGAATGCTTGGCCTTAACCCATTAAGGTATCGGGCAACTTTCTCCTTATCAGCTTCTGCATGGCCTGTTCTGATGAGAAGTCGATAGAACTCTTCTGTATACTCCTGAACAGATCTTCCTGCTTGCTTCAAACTCTGCATTTTCTTCAGTAGGTCAAGCTCATAATCAACAGGAATGAACTGCCACTTCAATTTATCCACCATCCGATCCCATCTTGTGATTTTATCTTTCCCTCTTCTATTTCGCTCCAATTGAATTTCTTGCCACCAGATCTTCACATGACCTTTCAGTCTGGCCTTCGCAAATTTGACTCTATCAGGATCGTCAACATCTTCGTACTCAAAATATTCCTCACATTCATTGATCCAGTCAATCAATTCCTCTGAGTTAAGATTTCCAGAAAATGTAGGAACCTCAATCTTAGGTCTTTTCCCAATCTTGGAAATGGCCCGAAAAAGTCTTTCTTCCTCCTGGTTCACAATTTCAACTTCTCCTACTTGATATTCTTCTTCGGCTTCATCCTCGCTTTCATCTCTGACATTAAGATTCATTCCTCTACGAATCTCTTCTTGCAATGCTCTCACTTGTCTCTGTAGCTCTCTAACCTCAGGTGTTACGACACCAGCTCTTCCGCCACGTTCCCTTCGTGGAGGCATTTTCGTGATGTGCGCTGAAACCCTAGCTACGGTCCTGGTGCAAACTGCCTCACAGTCGGCGATCTGTTTACACACTCAAGAACTCCTGCTCTGATACCACTTGATGAAGGGTGCTCCCCTTAATACCACAAACACATAACAGAAATAGAGAAACAACAACAATATGCAAGAATAGAAAATTGGCTTCTTATTATCTCCACAAATGTGGAATTACAAATTTTCAGAATTACAATATGCAAAGCCACATGGGCATTCCCTTACAATATTCTGTAGGACAAAGCCTCGAATCAATACCTAGATCTACTACCCAAAACTATTCTGAACTGCCTAAGACAATAATACAGCCTTCCTTATATAGGCAATTTTTCACCGCCTGGGAAGGTTCCAGAAATTTAGCCCTAAGGGCCGACCAAACTTAGGATTATTTTATTTTTCAATTTATTACATCAAAGTCGGCTCAAAATAACTTTTGAAACCCGAACAGAAATTTTGAAGGAAAATTATTTTCCGCCATTTCAGGTGACCCGACTTCCGAAGATCATAAGTCATCACCAGTTGACCCGATTGACTATTATAACCCCATTTCGGAAACACCACGAAGTGCTCTACAGGCTTGACCCGTGCAAGCGTCCGTCACTCAAATTTTTGACCTCATCCGGGGCCTCTAAAGCCTTCAAAACTGAGTTTAAAGTTTCTGTACCCTGCTGCCAATACCGGAAATCTTCAATATCTTCCAATATACACTTGATCTGGCAATGAAACTTTACTGGTAGACTTATATGACCAAAATGAACCTCCAAGAAAGAAATCAGATCATTCTGAGCACATACAAAAATTACCAAAAATAGTAACTTTCCATAAATAGCAGCTCTGCACAAAATAACCCTTATTGAATAAAAACATAAATATTTTTGGGTGATGCAAGATTGCTCTTACACCCAGGATGCTCCTGCATCAACTAGGCTCTTAAGTAAGTCACACATGTACAAACCAAATGGGAGGATGCCACGGACCTTATCAGACACTTTTTTAATCAGAGGCCACCTGATCTACTCTTGAAGGTATCATAATCTTTGTGCAAGGACCAATCCAAGTGGTTTCCCAGATCACCTTAAGATTACTCACCATCTATATTCCTTTGGGATACCAAGTTGTGAGAAAAGGTTTTGATACTAGTTTGTCATTAGGTAGTTCCTTCCTGATGTGTCTTCAAAGTTTCAAACTCTGTACAAAACATCTATTGAACATACACAAACAAATATTTCTACACACAAATCATATGCCATGTCAATCCAATCCTCTAGCCCAGAAGTCTCCCAAAGCCTCCAGAATCTTGTCATCCTAATCATGGTCTTCATTTCATCCCACATATTTTCCATCATGTTGTTCTCCTTTCCTCCCCATATCCTAGGTTAGCAGAGTCATATTGGGCATCCCCCATCCTCTTTCCATCCTCTTTCAAAGTTATTCCTTCCTTCTATCTAATCTTATCGGTCATTCCAAATCTAATCTCTATTCTTCCTTCCATATCCATCCTTCATCCCCATCCAATTCATCTGCAAGTTAGCATGTGTCAAATCTATTATGATGATTTTGGTTGTCAAATATTTTCCTCCACTCCATCCTATTCCAATGATGATGATATTCTTGTTGATCATGATGAATATCTTGAACACCTTAGCAATATTTTTCCAAATATCCCTCAAAATCCCATCATTCCTCCAAACTACTACATCATTTCTCTATACATGCCCACTAGCACTCCTTATCATACCTTTTACAAGAGAAATCCACTATCATATTTATCCACACCTTCTTCCTATGATGTACCTACATATCCCCCACATACATCCTCCCTACCTCCATATCCTCCCATAGTCATATCCCAAACACCACCTTTTCATAATGAACCTACAAGACACATCCCTAATCCAAATCTTCCATCTCCTTATCCTCCAACCCATTTTCAAAACCAAGCTCCTAGTCTTCAAATCCATCACCATAATCCATCATCCTATCTCAATCCACCATCCACTATATCCTATCTCTCTACTCCATCTCCTCCATCCTATCTCAATCCACCATCCTCAATTCCTACCTACATTTCCACAAATCCCCTTCCACAAGAAGCATGCATCTCTCAATCCACTTCATATTCCATACCTTAATCCATGATACCTATCCCATCAGTTATCCAATCCAATTCATAGGCTTCATCTATGCATACTTATGTGATCTATATGGTTATGGCCTCCTCCACCTTCTCTTACACACAATCATCCCATCAACCAAGTTCAAAATCCATTGACCCACCCTAATGTGAGGACTACCCTAGCTCCCCACCATCTACATATTCTAATCCTTCATCTCAAAATCCATCACGACAGGGATAACTTTAGTGGCAAATATTTGCCAATTGGTGAATTTCACTCATCAGGGACCCAAAATTTGGTGAAAAAAATTAGAGTTTCGGGGTGGCCACGTTGCCCGCACTTTATAAAAATTGGGTCCCATGAATTGGCAAATCACCAATAGTGACATAGAATTATTTTTATTTTAGCAATGACTTCGCCAATCAAATTAATTTTTCCACATAATAAATTTAATATTTTCGCCTACAATTTCCTAAGCTTGTTTTAATCGATGGTCATATTCGCCAATATGTAGTGAAAATTTAAGTTAGAGTATGGGTGAAGTACAAAGATTTGACATGTGTCTATATTTTAGAGACTTTCAATGAAACTTTATGGCTTTTAAAACTTTGGTCTGAAATAGATTGACACATGTCTCTATTCTGAAGACTTTCAAGGGAATGGTTGTGTCCTTTAAAAGCTTGGCCCGAAATAGAATTCCTTCCATTGATCTCAAATCATCAAATGGTTACAAAAAGTAGGGTTATCTTTTTTTCAGGAGATGTAAAATTAACTCAGAGTACCTTCATAAAATAATAAAAGTCATTTTAGCTTTAGGGGGCGCTGCCCCCGAAAACCCCCACGGGGGCGTTGCCCCTTGACCCCGCCCTGTACCGCGACAAGGAGCGCCCCCATCAAATAATGATGATTTTTAGGTATAGGTTTTTGTCATCATGATCTTCTTCGATAATGAAGGATTCGCCAATATTTTATAAAATTTTCATATAATTGAAAAAAAATTGCCAGTACAAATAATATTTTTCCTTTCAAATTAAAAAAATTCGCCAACAATATTATTTTTTTTTACCCAAAATAATATAGGATTCGCCAGGATTTTATACCTTTTCTAGGGAGGAGGTTTCTTAAAGTTTTCCCTGCATCACGAAAGTCTCCAAGGAGTTTCACAAAGAAACTAGGGAAAAATATCTCTCCTAAGGTTGATGAGTCATGTTATCTCATTACCTCATGTGAAGCCACCAATGATGAGACCCATCAACCTCCTACACCCACCATCATTCCTCTTCTATCACCCATATCTATTATCCTTCTTCTATCTACCCCACTTATTGATCCTCTTCCATCTCCTAGCATCATTGAGTCCTTTCCATCTGGTGACTCCATCTAATTCCCATCCATGTCTCCTTCTCCTAACATTATCCAAAACACATCCAATAAACCTCATGATTTCACCCTTCTTCCCCCCATCATAATTTCATTATCTCCCATCCCTTCATCTATACCATCTAAATATCCCATCCATAAATCTCCCATCCCTCTATCCATACTAATCCAATCCAGTGAAGATCTTGTCCAAAATCATATTAAAGTATCCGTCAACCTAAATCAAGATCCTATCCCTTCACTTCCTCTATTGCATGATCCACTTCTCCCATCCACTCCTCCATCTCAAGATCCATCACTATCTCCCAATCCATGTCAAGATCCCATCATCCCATCTGCTCCACTTTGTAAACAACTAATGCCTATCCCACCACCATCACTCTATTCCCTTGGTCCACTTACATTTGTCAAGGAAAGCCAACTCAAAGTAGAAGAAATTAGTTTCATATCTTCCACCATGACACCTAATATTGGATGCTTATCCTATTCCCCAAGTCATAGATATCCAAGCTTGGATAAAATGCTCAAGAAATGGAATTATCAAGGCAAAGGCTTGGGTTCCCATGAACAAGGAAATATGGAGCCCGTCTAGGAAAAGAAACATCCATGGTCATGTGGTATTGGTCACACATCTAAAGATACTTCATCTAGAAATGTTGGTACAGTTAAAGAAAAATTTAAGCATCCTTCCAAAATCATCATCGCATCTTCCCATCATCCATCCAAAGCATACAAATCCATTCATCACCCCCCATCTTTGCAATCCAACACAGCCTATCACATTCCTCCTTCATCCTCTAAATCCATTTTTGGGTTCCTATATCCCAAAATCTACCAACACATATCCTCTACATACCAAATCCATTTTGGGGCCTTACATCCCAAAATATCATCCCCCCATCTTATCCTACTCAATCCAAAATCCAAAATCCAAACATCCCTAGTCAGGATCAACAAAGGAACATCCCCACATCTCCCATCTTCAAATCTCCTTCCATCTCTCCATCCATATCTCCTACATCCCACGCATCTCTTCATATTCCTTCCAATGTTCATCGCAAGAATTTGGATGCTATATCCAAGATACATAAAGATAACTATCCACAAAGATCCAAATATTGTCATGTCCACTCTAAAAGATATTCTCATGAAAAGAAAAATCCAATCAATAGATCCACTACATCCCAATGGCAAAAAAGGCTCATCAAATGAAAAGCAAGATCAACTACATCCCAATGGACACAAAGGCCCATCATAGAAAAAGAACAATCTACTACATCCCAAAGGCTACAAAGGCCCATCGCAACAAAAGAAAAAAATATGTGGATCCCAAAGCAAAAAGATGCAATGCATCTAAAAGAAACATCCATAATGGCATCCAAAGTTGCAAATCCAACCACTACTTATTCCCCTTCTCCATCTCCTAAATCTATTTTGGGCCCTTATGTCCCAAGATCTCCTATCATAACTCCTCCATCATATATGCATATACCCTCCATATCCCATCAACTTCATATACCCATCTCACAACATGTGCCAATGTTGGTCCCGACAACATCTCCCTATCATGCTCACTTTCCATCAATCGATCCAAACTCTTTCTACCACCATATCTCTCATCCGATGCATATCCGCCATCTCCCCCATCTCATCCATGCCTTTGCATAATCCATCAATCCCAATAAGGTTGTACCAGCATCTAGTAAAAAAAAGTGGGAAAAGTTAGCAACAAGTCACAAATAGTCAAAAAAGTAAAAAAATCAAGAAAAATAAAAATAAAGCAAAGAAAAAACATTCATCCAATGGTGAAAACTTGCCAATCCAAGCACCTTGGACAAGTACCATGATGAAAACTTGGCAAATAGGCATCATGCATAAATCCCTCCAACCAGTTCCTCTCTACAATTGGGGATGATTTCCTTCTACCACATCCTATCCAACATCTCCTCCATCCCATTTGTCTCTTACCTCTACCCTCTTCCTTTGGATCTTGATATAGAAACAAAGACCACTAGGTATACATGCTTTTGGGCACCTTTCTACATCCATCCTTCCTACCACATCTTATTGAAAAGTTGACTATGCTGGCGTATATGACTTAATATAGTGTTGTCATTATGGCAACAAAGTCATATAGTGTCTTGGAGTCAGCGCACTTGATGAGAAGATTAGAAATTGGTTAAGTGTTGAAGACTAGATAGTGTACAGAGTACCTAAAGATTAGAGCATCAGTGTACATGCATATAAAAGAATTATGGTATGTGTACTAGAAGTTAAGGTGGTAACATCATAGTCATGCTAAGTCTAAGAGCACATGATCAGAAGATTCAGTATGAAGAAGATATAGAGAGTTCAAGTTGCACAAACAGTGAATGATAGAGAAGAATAGAGCAAGCAGCTGACTGTTGGTATTTTGGTTTGTGATTATATTATTATGTTGTAAAGGTTATGCACCTATTGTAATTAGGTTGCCGACATATAGTTATGTTTCTTTGTAAACATGCTTGAGCCAATTAAATTGGAAGCATTGTATGTAATCGGTTAAAGGGCCGACCTAGTTATTTGTTTTGTATGCGCATATAAATATTAGATGCACCCATTGTAGTTAGTATGTCTGTTGATATAGAGTTAAGATAAGCAGAGTAGAAGTATGTGAAGAGTTGACAAGATATATTAGAGCTTTTCAAGAGGTTAAAGCATCATCGCATCAAAGGAACTGATCAGACAAGTAGTGTCACAGTGATAGTTCATCCAGCAGATATAGTGTGTATTTGAGATCAGAAGGTTGTAGCCTTCACCACTTGAGTAGTGAGCTCTAGGATAGTGCATCCACACCCCTAACAGGGTTTATTGTAAAAGACTCTTAAGAGGGTTCAACCTTTGACAAGGTCACTGTACTAAACACATTGTAAAGAAACTCCTAACAAGGTTAAGGATCTTCTAACAAGGATCATAAAACACTAGTACAGAATATTAGTGGACATCAATTCCCACTAGGGTTTTTACCTATTTTGGTTTCCCCATAACCACATTGGTGTTATGTGTTGTATTCATGTTTCTTATTTATGTTGATGTTCATTTCAGTACTTAAGTATTCAAGTTTAGTTTAAAGAATAAAGCAAAAATATAAAATACAGTGAACACTGATTCACCCCCCTCCCCTCTTAGTATTCTCATTCCTAACAATTGGTATCAGAGCTTAGGTCCTCAGCAATGAAGTTTAACCACTTGAGGAGATCATGGAAAAAGTAGAAATGAAACATTTGAAAAGAAATCTTGAAGCTGTTATTGAAGACCTAGATAGATCTTAAAAAGAAATTGAAGAACTAAAAGAAAAAGTCAGTGATGCTCAAGTAGTCATCAAAAGGCTAAGAAAGGATTTGAAAGAATTCTCTACCAGTGATTTAGGGATTATGATCAAGAAGCTGAATGAAGAAAATTCATCTCTAAAAAAATAGATTAAAGAATTGGATGATAAGCTGACTAACAATCGGGAAGTCTATGATGAACAGATCAAAGAGAACCTTCAACTCAATGAAGAATTGAGGCAAGCAAACATGGAAATCTTGGAGCTAAGGAACAACAAAGAAAGCTTGGAATCTAAATTGAAAGAGGCAAAGAATCACATTGATAAATTGCACACCAGTTCTGATTTGATAGAATTTCAGGTGTATGCAAGAATATTTAAAGGAGATACTAGCTGCATTGGATACAATGAAGCACAAAATCAGATTGAAAACATGCGAGCAAGAATGAAAGCACTAAAAGATGTAGTACCCCACCCGTAGTTTTCTTTTAGGTTTCTTTCTATTTCAGTGTTTGACTGAATTCTTTTAGATCACTTTTGATGTGATCAATTATTATGTTAATAAATGATGATTATGGATTATTGTTCATCTTATGTGTACCATGAGATTGCCTAGATTAGATGATGATATCATTTGATGTTATGTTTATGTTTTATATTGATTTATGGTACTAATCCCATACTAGCATGTGTATGGTTCTCATGTGTTTTCATCTTTTTGACGTGTTTGTTTGGTAGAGGACGGAGGTGTAGTTACTCGCATAGTCGAGATCCACACGATCGACCGTACCCTATCATTGTCTGCTATATATTATTGTATGTGCATGCTTCATCTTGTGATGACAATTTTGTAGGTATAGGGCATCATCTTCCCTAAATTGGCAAGAGTGAGCATGCCTACAAACATTCATCTCAATGGTAAAGAGGGCAGATAATACACAGACCCAAACCCTAACCTAAGCCTAATTGTCCTAGGATTGGACAAGTGTCGGTTTGACTTCCCTACTCGAATTCATCTAGTTGGCATGAGTTTGTGGATCCCTTCTCCTATGTTTGTTTGGTTTTATGTCATTTGGTTTTAGTTGATTTGTGGTTATGTGGGTGACTATTAATTTATTGATTATAGTTGAATTATGTTTATATAGATTATTTTATATGATTATCAATGTTAGGTGCATAGTTGAATTTAATGATTAAATATGTTCCTAGGATTTAATTCAGGAAATTAAATTAAAGTTAATTATTTGAGTATTTTCGAAATTAAATATTGTAATTAGAAAATAATGTTAAATTTATATCCTATGTTTTGTATGTTTATTAATTAAT